>WEIV01012172.1:137701-153268 GCA_013390005.1 Calyptomena viridis
TCTTCCTACTCCAGGCACATCAAAGCAGCCAAGCCGTATGTGACGTGTGGGTTGTTTGGGTTTTTTTTTTTACTGCTGTTCCTTCTTGTGGAACAAATCTTCCTACTTTCAGATGTATTTTCTAGGGCCCTACAGGTCAAAGGATTCATGGCCTGAAGAGAGAAATATGGTGATGAGACTGACTGCGACTGCTTTCAAAGGAATTGACAATTGCACATTGACTACCATAAACTTTAGGCTAAATGTGGGCTTTGTTTGGCAGTGGATCATTTGATACCCAAGGAGGGCTGAATAATAGAAGGTGGTTTAAATAGCAAATAATGTAGGCCATTTAGCTAAGTGCCCGAAAAGCATCATTGACTCCCTGAAGCCCTATAATAGCAGTGTCTTACTTGAGCCTTATGCTTTTTCACCTCCCTTCGTAGGGATTCACCCCTTCTTGATCAATTAGAGTGTTGTGAACTTGAGACTGTAAAGCTGTTGCTCTGCAGCGAAGCTCGGAGGGTAATTGTGTCATCTCCTCGTATTTTTCTCTGACGCTGGAGTTAATGAATATCAAAGACTCGAAATTAATCCACCCTGTCTCAGCCTTAGTACGGCTTCAGAAGTTCACCACCTGCATGCAAATTGAATAGTCCTCTCGGTGAGGTTGCTCTCCAGATTGCTGTCCCCAGCCCAGGGTGCCACAGAGGAAAAGCAAGGAAGAGCAAGGGTGTTAAATGGCTCCTCTGCCTGAGAGGCAAGAGCTTGTACCTGATCTATTCCTCACCCTTATTTCCCTTAGCAAGTGGCTGTCTCCCATACTGATTTCCATCCTTGGCATTTGAGCCAAATAAGAAGGGAACTGGATTATTTTACATGTTTATAGAAAGCCCATGTTAGAGACACTGCTCCCTGAGGCTCTCCCTTTTAGGAATTTAAAGATGTGAGGTTGCAGAGAAAAGATGAAATTCAAGTGTCTCATTGGTGTGGGACAGCATGTCGCTGTGCAGGAACCCTGCCAGCCTCACTGAGAGGAGGTGTGGAGCATGTTGGAGTCAGCAGGAGTAAGGTATAGTCACTGGGATGAACGTTGGAGCCATGAAAATGAAAATTACATCCAGGGGGGTTCTGCTGGCTGTCCCCACCCAAAAATGAATATAAAGCCTGCTGAGAAAATTAGGGGTTTAAAAATAATTCATCTATTGCCAAATAGTTTTTTAATATTTTTATCCTTAAAAAGGATAGATAACCGCTAACAAATAAGCTTTTTTTTTTTGTTGTTTTATTCTTAACACTTTATTTTGGAGAACATTATTGATTTGTCAAAAGTCCATCTGTTTGTTTAGGTCCTAGACCAAAAGCATCAGTGTGGAAACTGATCCCCTCCCTTATCCAATAATTGCCGGAATATATTACCATATTTCCATTACTTGAATATATCTGCTTAGTATCAGCTCTGCTCAGCTTTCACAGTACAGCTTTAGTTCATATATTTTATCTTTTTGATAGTGAATGAGCAATCCACACATTGCAGTACATTGATTTCAGCACATGGGCCCTCTCGAAAAGTGGGGAAATCACTGTTCTGTTTGGTTCTTAAAATATGCAGTGTGCTTTCAACAATAACTACTGAGGATCAGATAGAGATGGAGAATGAATTTTTTGAAAGGTGCAGTCTTGAGCTTGTCATGTATTTAGGGAAAACTTTTCCCGGGAAAACAGGCAGCTTGACGAGATAATTTTGTAGCAATGCGTTTTCTCCTGGATACATAAATTTAAGTTCAAGCTATCTTCTGCTTTGGCACCATATTGTATAAGTGTAAGCATATATTGCTGACCTCTTTCTCCATTCATTAAGGCCTAAATAAATTAGTCAGTTTACTATAAGGTGGATAAGCGAACCCCTACATCCTAATTCAGCTAGTTATAGAGCTCAGTAAATTAACTCTGAAAAACCCATTGAGTGAAACACCAAGAAACCCTGCAGAAAACCCTGTATAGTGGCTTCCCAAACAAACTTAAATACAAGATGTGATAGAAAGAGACTTATGCCAATCACAGGAAATTGATCAGTTTTCGTCACACTCTTAGCAGACCATCCACACAGAACTTCATTGCCTGTTTTTTGCTCAGTGTCCTCACCTTTTCCTTGGTGTCAGCTACCCTGTCTCTTCTAGGAGATCTTGTGCATGAAAGTTCCTTAATTGTCAAAAATTAGTCTTTATTCAGCCAGTGAACTAGCTGCTTTTAAGGAAACACAACTCAAGGGGCTTCAGCAGCACAAGCCTGAGTCACTGTCATTGGCTATGTTCCTGTCCTACACTTGTTTTCTGCTTTCCCAGTTCCCTAGACACCAACTTACTTTTTGTTAAAAGCAATTACAAGTCTCGAAAGTCCCTTAATATGACGAAAAAGAAAGGAAAAGGTTTGACACAGTGTGTCTATGTGTTCAATACCACAGTTCTTAATTGCTCCAAACACCAGGAGTGCACCTTGTAAAATGTTCGATCGAAATGAAGAGCTCTGGGTTGGATTGAGTTGGGTTTTTAAGCTACTGCAGTTCATATTCAGTGGTGCTATTTTACACCAGCAGGATTTAGGTATCAGGAAGTGAAACTTGTGGTATGCTGTACGTTCATTTGTTACTGTGCTACTTCAAATGAAGCAATAACTTTCCAGGGATAAAAATAAAGGCATGCTTTCTTTTGGCTGGAATGTTCAAAGAGATTGAAAAGAATTACTTGTCAGTGGAAGCAGACATAGAATCACCTTTATCTTTGTGGAAAATCCAGGCCTCTGCCATTTAGAGAAACGAGCTCCTGTTCTTTAGCACCCAAAGATCCCCTCCAGTGCATGTTATGCTTGTTTCCTTTTTCACAGATCACCTCCCCTGACACTGTTTTTTCTCAACAGCAAGACCTGCAGTGCTTGGTCTTCAGAGCCTTTAATCTAATGGGTAGATCAGTATCAGTGTATTTTTAATGGTGGCATGGGTTTTTTTAATCAGTTGAGGTCGGTTTCTGTCTGACTGACTTGTTCCTAGCCAGCTCCAAATGGCTGCTGCTATAGCAGATGTATGCAAAGCAGGACAAATGCTAATGAGTGACCATAAGCAAGAAGTGTCTGTCATTTTTATTCAAAGCATGCAGGAGGGTTTTGTAAGTGGTTAATTTGCCATTGACTGAGTGAGGATGCCAGATCTCCTTAATTCAAAAACATGAATTATCTCTACACAGGGATCCTGCTACTGAAAAATACTCAGAAAGATGTTCAATTTATGGAATGTAGGTTACAAGTGCCACCTCAAACACTAGTTTGTAATGGTCAGTCACTAACAGTTTGTCCCGCTTTGCTCATGGCTTCTAGAGCAAAATGTTTGAAGGTAAGATGTGGCAAATTAAGCAGCAACCATCTCCAACTGAAAGGAAATTTGACTACAAAGAATCAAAGTCTGTTTTCAAGTAATCTGCACAACTAGGTGCAAAAGAAGGATGGATTTTGCTCTTGCTTGCAAGAGCAAAATCAGTGCAATGCATTAATTTATTCATAGGCGTTTGCAGAATTTGGCAGATTATCCTTATTCATGATGTGGGTACCACACTGATTGCATATGATGCTTTACAAGAAAATTCTCCTTCCACTAAGGTTCATTGTCCCTGCTACAAAGCAGTCAAAATCTAATTACAATCAATACAGGCCAGACACTCAGTGGATGAGATGTAGAAGTTGAAGGAGCTTGATGTAAAAGGGCTAAGCTAAGTAAGTGGATTTAAGGAGTGTTCTTTGCAGGGAAGATAATGTGAGTTAATGAAACTTGAGGCAACCAACTAAAAAGAAGAAGCTGTCAGCTCCTTGTCTTCCTCTTTATCTTGTTTTCTGGGTTACGTGTTACCATTGTGCAAAGAAAGCAGCTCATGTAACTGCCTTGTTAGATATCACGCTGTCTTCTCTCTTTTATTTTCAGGAGTATAAGTTCGATCGATACATAGAGAATGGCAAGAAGAAAACCACATTCTACAAGGCGGGAAGAAAACTGAAATATTTCCTAATGCCCTTTGGCTCTGGAATCAGCATGTGTCCAGGGAGGTTCCTCGCGATGAATGAGATGAAGATGTTTCTTTTCATACTGTTGTCTCATTTTGATGTAGAACTAGCAGAAAACAAAGCTGTCAGACTTGATAACAGTCGTATGGGCCTTGGTATCCTTCTGCCAGATGTTGATATTGCCTTTCGTTACAAGATAAGGTCCTTAAGAAATTGAGCAGCTGCCTATATCCCTTCTACTAATCTCCATGTTTGCTCTGTTTGATCACCCAGCTTTATATTTTTGAAAACATTTGCTTTTCCCTCTCTGCTTTTACCTCCTTCCTCTTTGTTTCTAAGGAAAAAAGCCATTGGGCTGGAGGTAGATATAAGATGCAAGGACATGCAAACTCAATTTGTCCTGCATGAGTTGTGAGAAGTGAGGTGAGATGTCAAGAGTCTGGCCAAGTAAATATCCTAGCATCCCTACAAGATGGATCTCCATACTCTTGGTCATGTGATAAGCAGGATTTACAGGGAGCTGAATTCAGGGCATCTATATGGGAAACAGGCTCATCAGACCTCTGTCATGAGGGTTCACCCTTGTTAGATGGGAGGTCCATACAACCATCATCTGGAGGAATCTCAGCATCTGCTCAAAAATGCGTAATAACAAGAAAGGGGAAACTTAATTCGAGGGAAAGAATTTCTAATGATTGTTCTAACTTTTTATTTGCTCTTTTCTCTTCATGGTCTTGAGAGTCTTAGACCTTATTTGGGAGATGTGATGGAAGTTGTGTGGACTGGTGGTGGATGATTTGTAAGAATGTCTTACTTGCAACACATTTCTAACTTCAGTTTTGTGTACTGAGGTTGAATGCTTTGCTTCTCTTACTATTTTTTCTTTTGTATGTACAATGCAAAGCGATTAAAATATGTGATTTTTTCCTGCAGTAATTTGAAGTCAGAAGGGGAGTTCTGTTGATTTTAATAGGCTCTGGATCAAGCCTAAATTATCTCTTTTGGGTTTTGAGCAAAAAAAAAAAAAAATATATTCTTCAGGGAGAATATATATGAGCTTGTTTGAAATTATTCTGTCATCTTAAAAAATTATCTTCTGTTTGTCTCACTGTTTTCTTAATATGTTTGTTTTGACCATTTATTTTGACTATTTCTTACGTTTGTTCATTTTTGCAAAAAGGCAAAAGAAGGTGGCTTCAGGGGCAAGTGTGGTATCTAAAACTACTCTTTAATAGTACTACTACACTTTAATAGTGTTCTATTATGCCAAATTTATGCATAGGCAGAGTGGTGTGACCTGTGTTTGGAAACAGACTTGTCTACTTGCAAATTGGAAAGTAGGCTCTTCTTTGGGGCCAAAACCACAAGAGCTGTCTATATACTGGCTGCCCAGCCTGCTTCACTGGGTGATGAGTTCTTGTTTCGAATATTAGTTTCCTAATGCGCAGAATCTGAGATTTTAGACCCTGTCTCTCTTCCCAGACATCACTTTAGAGACTGATGAGGATTCTCCTCACTGACTAGTCTCAATTTGCCAAGATGATAATTGTGATGGGAGAATAGCCATGTCTGTGGGCCCCGCCTTGCATTCCCAAAAAACATCTCGCTTTGGGATATGCCAGCATAAGTCTTTCAAAATCAGAAATTTTATTCATCTTTAAAGCACTTGATGGCCTGTGAATGAAAACTACTGCCTGCATATGAAGGATTAGAATGATTTATTGTTACTTGTGTAGAAGCCTGTTTAGTTATTCATATAAAGCACATACCCTAAATAAGCAACAGCATCTATAGAAAGGCTTTCAGAGATTGGACACAACCACATTCCAAGTCCTCCAAGGAGAAAATTGTGGGTTTGTGAGATATATTGGATAAACGTTTTTTCTTCATATATAGTATCAATAATGTTACAAGTCTGGAGTACACTTACATTAAATGAGCTTTGCAGTTGCTTACATGCTTTACCTTTGCTTCAACATTTAATCACCAGCAAAAGCTGATCGTTGCTTTGTGCCACAGAAGAAAATTAGTTTTTATGGAGAGATTCTTGTACTCTGGTTACGTACTCCTGTAGTTACTCTTTAGAAGCTATTCTGTACTCAGCTGTAGCTCACAATCCAGTCTGGACATTAGAGCCTGGTTTATTGAGAGAGGAAATGTTGATATCATTACACTATTGACTGTATTCCATTATTGCTTAGATGTAAGCTGTAAAATGTCTCATACCACAGTTATGATAAATCTTTGTTTTCCATCCAACTTTAAAACAAACCTGAAGCAACTGTGAAAACAACAGTGGGTATTTGTTTTAAACAGAAGATTCTTTTTTATAATTGTGTTCTATTTTTAGGATTTTGAATTGGAATATCAGTGGCTGGTGCATAATTTGATAGGGCAGAATAGGACTGTGCCAAAAGTACATGCAAATCATTAGTAGTTTCAGATTAATTTGCTGATCAATTGGTATAGTAGCTATTTTGGAATTAAAAGAAGAACTAGATTGACTCCAAAACAGCAAATTAAATCTGTAGGGTGTGCTTCATTTAAAAAAAAAAAAAAATTGTCAGAATCTTTCTCAGGAGTTGTAGGAAACCTCCATGAAGGCGTTTGGAGACCTTGTGTCAGAGTTGGAGAGCATTCTTTGCACCACACAAGAGGCCAGCATTCTCCTGGGGTGAAAGTTACATGCTCTTTTTGCTCTGGGACCAAAATAATCAAATGTAAAGCAGGGCCCGCCCAGCTTGTATTGAAATTGTGTCCCTAGTAACGCAGGCTCCTGGTAGATTAGGTAGATTGCTGGTAAGCAAGGCATCACTATCTTGGCATACCCTGGCTGGAGAGGAAATAAGCCTCACCCCCATGTAAAGTCATGAGAGCTAGAGCTGTCCTAGAGAGGACAGAGGAAATGTTAAGACCTTCAGCCCCCTGTACTCAGCAACTGAGGAGGTGACGTATTGAGAGTCAGCAGCTGGTCTGACTCAGGAGAGACTCAGTCTCCATGGAGCAGGCATTGAAAGGTCCCTGGTGTTGGTACTCCTGGTCAATAAGCTGAGGCAGCACAACAGGGTAAGGGTGCAGCATCCCTGGAAGTCCCAGCTGCAGCTAAGCTGGCCACAACATGCTGTGCCAAGGAGAGCGTGTTTCGTAACGTAGGACACACTGCCGTTTTTTATGATCTCTGCCGCAGTACCCAGGAGCGACCAACTTAGTGTGTGTCACTGGAGCACTAAGATGGCAAAATCATCTGAGCAGAAACAGCAGCGCTGTTTGCAAGTGCTTAAGCACTGGGAGGGGTGATGGGAAGCAGTCAGACCTGTGCTTCCTTGTCCCACCTCTGCACTTCGGTGGGGGTGTCTGCCCTGCCAGCGCAGCAGTGTCTGGCATCCACTGACCTGGCAGGTGTAGGGTCAGCCAGGAGGGGTGCATGGGTACCCCTTGAATTCTGTGCTGTTCTTTCAGTGAAATGGTGCATTCACTCATCAGTTTGAGATGTGACTCAGCTGGTCACTACCAGCTTCTGACTATAAATTGTATATGTGTATGGCTATATCAATAGTAATGTACTTCTGCTATTTAAAAAATACATAAGCACCTTTTTTCTCATATAAAATAGGTTTATTAAGTAAATATGGCCCTTTATAGCACCCAAAAAGAAAAGTTAATTTATCATGAACTAATGTGAATGCTAAAATGTCATTTTTTAATTATTATTCATATTTTAATTTACAGATTGTGTGTTCTCCATTTTCATTTTGGCACTCAGTACTGCTATAAGCTATTGTAAACATTTTTAAATGTTCCCTTACTTAAAAAAACATGTAGTATGTGTGTACCTGTTTGTAAATTAGATTTTAGTATCTCTGCCAATATGTCCAAATATACTAACATAAAACCATATAAAAGTTGTTCTTTAGTTTATGCTTTCAATCTAGTTACATGTCACTATTTTTGACACTACTATTTTTATGAGTAATTACTGGTCTGTGAATTTCTCTCGTAGAATGATATGTGATCTTTTATTTTGTCATTATTGAACTTTGTCTTTTAAAAGATTGTGAAGTGCTCTTAATTGTGCAAACTGACATTTTGTATATTGATGAACAGCAGCTAGGTTCTACTTGAATAGTTAATATCCATCAGTCAGTCTCTTAGATTGACTGAAGTATATTGTGAATTTCTAAGCAAGAAAATTGAAACTTCATTATTTTAGTAATCTAACATGTTAAATGAATTTTGTATTTCAAGGACACAATAAAAAGGAATATATCTATTTTAATATTGAATGACTGCCTATGGTATTTTTTCCATCTTATATTTACACTTTTCTCACAGATTCACAACTATTGCTTTGACTTTTTAATTACTGTTTCAACGTAATTTTTCTGTTACTTTACCTTGAAAGATAGTTCTGTAAGGGGGGAAAGAGCCGTTAATTCAGCACTGGTATAAAGCAACTCTTTTGTATTTAGGAAATGATCAAGTCTGGTTTTTACCTCCCCATGAAACGTAAGCCAGTTCTCATCAGATAAGGAAAAAAAAGTGGTACATCTGACATTCTTAGGACAGTATTAAAATTAGCATAAAGATTGGAAATCCACTAGTTATTCCTAAATACAGTTCCTAGGCTTTTCTCTTTGCAAACCTCTGTGTAATATAAAACATACTACCTAGTGTAAAATATTCTGTCTTCTCAGATCATTTTAAAAGGGGAAATGAACTAAATTGTTACGATATACAGCACGATGCCAGCAAGTCACAACTTGGCTTTTCTAGGTATCACTGTAGCTACTGAGTTCTACAAGTGGGTATTTAATATGAAGGTTGTATCCTAAAGACATCAGTGTCTCTTCATTCTTTCATGCAAAATGTTTGTCAGGTATGTCTGTGGGGGTTGTTGAAGATACGTCCTAGACTAGACAGACCTGCAGCATTTTTCTGCCTTTGCTAAAAGTGTGTATAACTGTGCAATTGTTTTAACTCCAGGCTATATTAAAAGTTACTGAAGTTTATAAATTAAAAAGTGGCATTGTTTGGGATCTCTTGAAGGTCACATTTCTGAGTGAGCATTCTGTGACAGTCTGAAAAATGTCTTGGGGAGAAATTAATAAGATCTGTTAACACTATTTTATCTAATACTTGGTTTGATACTAAGTACCTTCTTGATGTTACTTGCATTACACTGTATTTTAAAATTATTCAAGGCATTAATTTATGCATGACATATGCTTAACTAATGTGAATAGAGCTATTCCATCAGACCATAGAAAATGAAGTATTTTCCTGCCTATTACCTAAACCAGCCTGGCCCCATACCCACAACATATCAGAAAAATTATCTCATTACAAAAACACCCCTTACAGCTATGCTTATAAAAGTATTGTGAGTCTTAAGTTATTGTCTATGTCTATAAATAGTAATAAATATGAAGAAATGGCTGCTGCATATATGTAAGGTAGGCAATGTTCCATTTCCATCTGAAAACAAAGAAACTGTAATGGGATCTTGATCCTTATACAAACCAGTACTGTGTCTACATAGACTATTCTATGCATCAGCCTTGCCTGGGATCTCGAGTACTGAGGTTTTGCGAGTCCATCATTTGTAACAGTAGAAATGTGCTTGTCTTCAAAATCATTTACACCAAAATAAATAATCGAAAGAAGCCTAAGCTTCAGCTATTCTTGCTAGAAGCCTTGCAGGATTCTATCTTAAAAGATTTGTTAAACCGACTTTGACACGGATGTGTTGGTTTATGTTTTTTCCCAAAACTAACAGCTATGAGTACGTAAGTTGAATAAAAGTCTTAAGTTCTCGCTATAGGGAGAGTAAAAGTCAGTAAGCAAACACTCTATGATTACTTTTGACAGTGACTTCTTTCCTATCAGCTTATCTTTCCAACTGCCTTTCCTCCAAATAGTTTGGTCGCTAGCTAACCTCCTACAGGCAGCAAGTCTTTCCCTGTCTTATTTCCATCTTGTGAACCAGTGAATCGCCTTTCTTCGCAACGTATCTTTCAGTTGCTTTTTAAAAATGAATTCTTTACAGCACCTTCTCGCACAAGCGGCATCGCAGGTGGCTGCAGCTGGGGGAAGTGCCGCCTCGCTAAAGATTTGAACCTGAAAAGCGGATGGGCAGGAGATGAGGTCGGTGTTGAAGCACGGGAGGATGCCGCCGCTCCGGGACGGCTCCTCTCCGGGATGCCCCTGGCCCACCGCGGCGGCAGGAACCCGCACCCTCTCCCGTCCGCCCGACTCCCCGCCCGCTGCCCGCCGGGCTCACGGAGCCGGCTCGGTCTCCCTGCGCTTCCACTTCCACCGGCCCCCGACGAAATCAGGGGAGAGTTGGGTGAGGGAAGACTCCTGCCACCCCTTCCTAAAAGCAACCCGAGCTTCCAGGGATGCTGCAGTAATATAAGGGGACGGGACCCCGAGAAGGTTCCTAGGGAAGCGATCTGGGTGTTCGGTGAGTTTGGAGGGCTTTAGCTGGTTTACTCTGGAAAGGCGATTGTTTGCCCCTAATCCCCAATTACGAGGATTTAAAAATAGTATTAGAGGGGCAATCTGTTCTGCAACTTCTTGGAAGAAATAATTGTTGATTTAGATAAGCACTGATCCCTTCAGTGTTTGATGAAGACGTTAATTTATGGCTGTCTAGCAGTTTATGGCTGTCATTAGATTTTCAGCTTTGTCTCTGTTCGAAATGTATCTTTATTTTTTATTTTAATCGGAGACAATTACGTAAGAAAACGGTTATATTTGATCTAAAATACATAATTTTCTTATAGCATTCAAATTATTCACAGATCATAGTTCTTATGTGTGCATATATGAATTTAAAAATACAGCAGTAAAGTGCTTGAAACAGACCATAAATTTGCTTCCTATTTTATTACACGTCTCTGAATCAGGTTGAGAGGACAAGGGCAACTAGGGGCTTGGAAAAGGATTTAACCCTTCCCGAGGTTGGAGAACCAGCCGAACCAGAGCAAATCCCCCTCCGAAGCGCTTCGGGCATGGGGATGGGAGACCGGCTGGGTGACACCGAGCTGATGAGTGACCACAGGGAAATGGGACTGGCTTAAGCTCTTTGCTCATTTAACAGATGTCCCTTCTGCGACGTGGTCGGCTGGTAGGACCCCTCGAGTAGGGCTGGGAGCCGAGGGATCGGCTCCAGCCTTCGCCCCTGCCCGGCGGGATGGCAGCGGAGCAGCGGGCACAAGCGGCTTAACCCTTGCGGCGCCTGCCTGAGCAAGCCCAATGCTTCACGGAGAGCTTGTGTTACGCCTCCGGTGGACTCTTCTACTGCCGGAGCCTTCCCAGCAGGGAACGGGCCCCGACGGGCAGCAATGACCCGCGGAGCAGGCGGGCGGCGGGGGCCGGGGCCGGAGCGGAGCCCAGAGCGACTTCCCCAAAGTTTTGTCCCGCTCCGATAAGGAGCTGTTCCGCCGTTTGCTAACAGCCTCAGGATCCCTCCGGCCTGTGGGCAGAGGCGGTGCGATCACAGTTACAAATGATCTGGAGAGAATGGCGGAGTTCTGGCTCCTCTGTTTTACCCCCCGACACCCCCCTCCATCACTACCAAAAAAAAAAAAGTGTTAATTGCTGTAAAGTTTCCGAGCACGTGGATAATTTACTTTGACTGCTGCGTTTTAATTAAAAGCAAACTTATTTATGTTTCTGATGTTTATATTACACGATTTAATTACGTTTAGAAGCAGCATCGCACTTTTTTCCCCCCTTCCACCCTAAATCACATTTTCATTAAAGGTTTTAATAAGAAAACTCACTTGACCACTATTCATTATCTAGTCCCCTCCACGCACACAAGTTCACTTACCCATTCATTTATTCACTTACTCATTCCAGCAGATCCGCTGCAACTGCTGCTAGCAGGGATGTGAACACTCATAATTATTTGTCAAAGTCTGGAAAGTGTATTATCCCTTCTTCTAGTGGTAATTAGTTACCATAGCATCTAATACGTAAATGTGCCCAGAGCACACCATTAACAGTTAAGCGGAGGATTCAATTTAACACATGATTATATCTTTCATAAGTCATTACATTAGGAAAGCCAATGTCACTCATGCTGGGACAATCTCAGGCTCCGAGTCGGGGTAAGGGGCCGGGGAAGGGAGCCGGGCTGGGCGGCGGGGGCAGAGGGAGCTCTGGGTGAGGCAGAGGGAGATGGTTCGGTGGGGCGATTGGAAACGGGGAAGAAGCTTTTTTGAAAAAGGACATATTCATTTCTGGCCAAGTCATCTGTCGAGCTTTAAGGGAGGCGGGGGAGCCTCTCTCCTCCCCCCAGATCCCACATACACGACGCTTGCCTTGGCAAGACCTTCTTGGGGACTTGCCCCGTGGCTTCACGCCACTTCCCAGCTAGGATGGTCGGTGCGGGGGGAGTGGGGCAAGAGCGGCAGCACCTCTACGCGGCACGGACCCCTCGCCCCCCTCCGAAGCAATCTAAGATGAAGCAAGAGAACCCAAAGTCGGACGGTAGCGGTAGCCAGAGATGACAAGGGTTTTCATTCCTCTGTCCCGACGCTCCGAAGCAGTGGCGGACGAGAGAGCGGTGAACGGAAAAACAGCACCATGTGCCACAGACGGCAGCGGCCGCCCTCGCTCCCCAGGGGCAAGATGACCATTCCAGGCCCGCACACGTCGGACCCTGCCCACGGGAGCTGGGAGGTAGAGCGTGGGCCTCCCTCAGCCCCTTGCCTAACCCCCAACCCAGGTCCCGGCCGCTCCAAGTTTGCTGGGATCTGGCTTGTCTTCTCGCACCCCAAGGCCGGGAACAAAGGAGCAACCCCCGCGCTTTCCAGGGGCACCTCCCCGGGATGGAAGCCCGCTCCGTAGCCAGAGACATTAAGCGGTAAATATTGCAGCAAATGTGTCCTGCGATGTTATATGCACGAACACACGCACACACACACAGGCACGCACCACGCCAAGCTGGTGGCGGTGGTTAATTCCTAATCAGAATGATGGACAGCAGAGACAGAACAATACAAACTAATGGCTGTGTTGCTGATCACTTTACCCCTTGATTAAAGACACCCAATTATGGCGCAGAACAGTGTCGTAATTATGTTCCTTAATCACATCCAGGAGGTTTAATTGCCTTAACGATGTGTTTCATTAAATGAATTTAGGTATTATAGTCGACAGTTTTCATACACAGTTGTTTTCAAATTAACATAATATTAGACATCGTCATGGAAATTGTTTTAATAATCATAATTAGACGCACCCAGCCTTTGTCTAGTAAATGCTGAGAGACGCTTCTCCTTGCGCCTGGGGGCTGATCTGCCCACCCTCTCTGGGCTGTCTTCCCACAGCTCCGTGGCACTTTACAGTTATGTTTCCTGAAAAGTTACAGGTTCTGATTAATCTTTTTTGATGGGAAGTGGAGCAGAAAATATCTGTCCCCTTCCCCCGCCTATGGTGCTGCCATTGGGAGAGGCGGCTCTGCGGACACCCGGCGCCGGCCCGGGCCGCCCGAGGGGAGGGGGAGCCGCAGGGCCGGGACCCCCGGCCCGGGCTCAGCGCCGGGCGAGCAGCGTGAGGGAGATGCGTGTTCTCCGTGCCTTCGGGTTTGGGGCAGGGCGGGGGATCCACGAGGAGAGGGGTAGACCCAAAATTTTGGGGTTAGAGAGGGGGCAGGGGGGCGGTCCTGCAGTTTATCTCGGGGTGCATCCAGCCCCACTGCTCGAGGCATGTCGGGACCCTCGGGACGAGCCGACAGGGCCCGGAGCTGCCCCACGGCTGTCCCGCAACACTGGGGTCCGCTCGCCACGGGCGCAGGAGAAATGCAGCGCGGGGAGGAACTTGTCGCCCTCCTGCCTGGGACACCCTGAGCGGCATGCCGGGGTCGGGGGGCGGGTACTGGGGCGCATTCAGAGAAAGGCAAAGGGAAGGAAACTACCCACCCCCGCCTTCCACGTCCTTAAATCTGGAGATATATGCTAAACAAAGCACAGCACCATGAAAGCGTTTGTTCAAAATATTTTAATAAAGATTCTTTCCGACATAGATACACATACAAACGATCGTACATTGCTGTCATAATCTGATTGACCTATTTAATATATATCACTCTTTACACATCCATGACCTGCCAACAGATCCATCATGGCTCCTATTTTGCCATCCAACCTGACAGTCCGAATTTGTATTATCTGCAAGTAGTGGAAAATAGCAGGACTCATTTTTGAAAAAAAAAAAAAAAAATCTTGATTTACAAATGGCAGAGAGACAGCCACCCAGCCATGCAAACTAAAACTGAAGAATCACTTTGGGTAAATAGCTACTTCTTGCTTTTCATCTCTCATTTTTCCTTAAAAAAAGAAAACCACCCCACCCACCACCCCCCCCGAAAAAAAGAAAAGAGAAGAATTCCACGCGTTCCATAAATCAGTCTAAAGTATTTTAAAGTACTTCAACTTAAATAATCATCCACAGTCAGAATAATTTACATACACATTAAAAGCGGTTTAAATTATACCTTTGAAAACACAGCGCCTGGGAAAACATTGGCTTGGCAAGTGTTCTTGTAGCAGCTATTGCTCTGATGCCTTATAAAAGTAAATAGCTATTACCTGTTATAAATGCTAAGAATACCCTTTCAAAAATCAGTTGGTTGAGCAATTAATACACTTTTCCTCTAATTTTTGGACTGAAGCAATTTATTAAAGCTCAATTTAGATACAGGGATGATGCAACTTAAAATCCAGATGACCTTTTATAAACCTAAGCAGCTCTGATACATCAACATTTCTGGTTATACGTTGTTGGCAAATAAATATTTTAAACACTTGGCACACAGTTGAAGTTAATCCATAAACAGAATTTTAGAAGCATTTAAAGTAACTGCATATAAGACCCGTGACCTTAATACATGATAAATATTGTTGGGGTGGAAGGGTCATTTAAAGAAAAACAAATAAGTAGCATGTCTTGCTCATACATCATTGCAGAAGTGGGAAGAAACAAGGTGCACATAAATATTTCTTTTAAAAATGCGATACTTTCAGTCACACGGAGTAAGGGGTTTGATCGGTTATTTTTTGTCTTTTTTTTTTTTTAACTCTCTCGATTTGTTTTAAATCACTCTCACCAAACTTTGCGCATTTTCACAGGATCAAAGTTTAGAGACGATAAAAAATACAAAGTCTTCCATAGCAATGGTCCAGTCTCTTTGTTTCTGTGAGTCACTTAAATAAGTTTACATTTCAAGTTTGTTTGTTTCCTGGCTCAGAATAATATTAATAATACTGCTAATAATAATTAATAAAAAAAAAATCTATGTTCAAGTGCCCTTTCTGATTTGTCCCAGGCGATAGCCCCGGCTCCCAGCTCGGCCTGCTATTTCCCGGCCTCTCCTTTGTCCGGACGCAAAGCGAACCCCCCGGCGCCCCCCGGGTCGGGCCTCCCTTCCTCCTCGCGGCACCCCCGGCCCCGCGCCCCCTCCCCACGGCCGCACGCACGCTGGCTCCCGTCGCGGTCCCATCCCGGCGACACCCGAGAAGAGCGAGGCGA
>WEIV01012172.1:154178-210601 GCA_013390005.1 Calyptomena viridis
TGCGGCTCCGACTGTGGCTCGGGCTGTGGCTGTGGCTCCGGCTCGCCCTCAGCAGGCGCCGCGCTGGGGCATTGTGCGCTGCCAGTGGAGCCGCTTCCACCGTTTATCTTGCTTGGATTCACCTTCAAGAGATTTCCGGACCCATCAACCAGCAGCCGCCGCAGACGGGGGAGTCTTTTACATCATTATCTCTGAGAGTAGGTTATTATGAAGAAGACTCGCCTGTTGGGACAGAGCTTTCTACCCAATCAGGTTAACGTTTTAATTAATAGGATTAAAACGGTAACAAACAATCCCAGGCGCTATCTGGCCCTGAGTCTGAATAGTTTCTTTTCCCAGGTCTGAAGACAGGCAGCAGCTAGAGCTTTATAAGAGGCGCCTGCTCCATTATTCTCCCTGCCATCTGTATACACAGCTTAACGCATATGTTTGCAAGACGTTGTGTCCTGTTAGTAACCCAACAACTGCCTTTAGCTTGACATGTGTGGCGACTTTCACTCATCAATGAGCACACTAAAAGCCCTACTTAGATCGAAGGATGTTCTTTGCCTCCTTCAGCAAATTACAGCCCTGCACTGCAGAAAAGCCCACTTCAACACTTCTCCTCCCGAGTGCTGCCAGCAGACTTCTGCTAACTTACCCGTGGAGTCAGGAGTGACACTCTCTCCCCCCCAACCCCCCCCGCCCCTGCATTTTACATTAACTTATAGCTCGCTCCCACCCCCAAACGTCTTCCCGAAAAGCATCGCCTGGGAAAGAAAAAAAAAACAAACAAACCCCCCTCCCCCCAAAAACCGGAGCAGCCCCAGACGTCGTACCCACTCCTGCCCACCGCCAAAGTCCACCTTACTTCTCTGAGAGGCGGGTGGTCCTCAGTCCTCCCTCTTTCCCCCCTCCCCCCCAAACGGAGACCGAACTACGGGGAGGTTCCCCTCCTCCTTCCCTTATCCCTTTTCAAGTAGCAGATTGCTGCTTGCGAGTGATTATCCCCCGTGTCCCTATAAAAAACATAAAGCCCCATCAGTTACCTTGAAAATGAACGGATCTGGGGAGGAGAGAGGGCGGGGAGAGAAAGGGCAAAACCCACCAAACTTTTCTTAAT
Organism: Calyptomena viridis; assembly: GCA_013390005.1. Lineage (NCBI taxonomy): Eukaryota > Metazoa > Chordata > Aves > Passeriformes > Eurylaimidae > Calyptomena > Calyptomena viridis. The sequence goes on from WEIV01012172.1 coordinate 155,281, forward strand.
TTAATTTTTATTGTGACTGACCAACTCTTTGCAGCTCCATGCCCTCCTGTCTCCCTCTGAAGAGCCCGGCTCAGCGGGAGCACCCAGTTCTCTCCAGCGCTGGGATGTCGCCGACGGTGTCAGGGTGAGGCGGCCCCAGCCATCCGGCTACCCCAAACCCCCTGCTCCTCTCCTGGGGCTTCTCCTCTGAGCCGGGCACACGCTCCTCTGCACTCTCCCAGAACTGGAAACCCAAGGATCGGTCTGAATTTTGTCCCACTGCTCCTATCATGCTTGAGGCGAACAGCTCGCTCTCGCCTTACTGTTAGCACTCAGAGTATTTAGTGGCAGGTTTTCACTCTAATGACATCAGTAAAAACAATATTTCCCAACACTTCCAAATCATTCTTATGTGGCAGGATTACTGAAGGCTATGAAATTTTTTGGTTTCTCTGGTTTCATTAAAAACCTTTTAATTGTGTCTTTCGGAGTTGGCCCCAGGTGTTGGACTCTTTTCATTACATTTTGCTCTAATGTGATGAAATTCTAATTCTCTCCTTACCATATGGTTAAATTTCCCCACTGAGAATTAGTTGAAAAAGGAGAAATAATCTATTAATCTCTGTAATAGATTCACAAATGAGGTTTGCCACAGAACCCGTTTTTGAATGGTAATATCAGAACAGTTGGGTGCCTTGTTTCAGGAAAGAAAGGACCAGGCGATAACAGAAAACGTTTGAATTTTCACCTGGAAAGAATGAAAAGAAGCCAAGCTGCAGATTTCAGAGTAATTGACTGAGATTTCATCTAGCGGGGACATGACTACAATACAGACCTTCCTCACCTCGTGTCTCCGGATCAGAGGCGAACATACAAGCCGAGCCCCCCGAAGAGGGGGGGGTGTCTCACTCCCCAGCCCCATTTGGCTGCTGCGCTAGTCCCTGGTCGCCGTCCAAGCGCACAGTCACCGAGCGCCTCGCTCCCCTCCCCCTTTCCAAGGGATGGATGCCACCGTTAACCTCTATCATTATTAATCCGAAGGCATTTTAGGTTTATTGTTTTTCAATTAGCAACTTCATTTTCCCCGGGATCATAAACAAAGGGGTTTGGGTTTTTTATTATTATTATTTAATCTGTTTAATATCCAACTTGTAAAACTCATGTGGTCACTTAAGGATGACGGATGCTGTTATTACAATTGGATGGCTAGCGGGAACATTTCATTCCCCTCAGCTTATTTCTTCGAAGACAGAGGTCTCCGCCTCGATCTCTTCTGCTGCTCTGTGGGTTCACGAGCGCTATCTCCCCTGTTTTTCTGTGCAACTCTGGGGACGGCGTACACTGCCGTTCCGCAGGCGGTGGGACTGGTTGTTCCGGGGCTGCGGCCGCCGCGGTTGCTCCGAAGGGAGAGGGGTGTTACCGGGCCGCGCCGTCGGAGTGGGGGAACGGGGGTATCGCGACGACCCCCATGGCAACCTCCTCTTGTCCTCGGCTGCGTTCGCTGAGATTTACCCTCTGCGCTTGAAATTTTTCTCTCCTTCAAAGCTTTTTCTGCTCTCCCTGTCCACTGGTCAGTTTGCATGATCTGCCCCTGGATCTGTTTGTACGCGTGTTCCTGCTTTAGTCCGTCCCTTCAACCACCTGACTTTTTCTTTTATTTCTCTTTATCCTTTCCTTTCCCTTTCTTTCTGGGTTTGCCCTCTGTTCTTGGATATGTTCTTGGGATGGATGTATCCCAGTCATCTTGCCGATGCGTTCATTGTGACTTGTCGGGCTCTAATGATTCCAACTTTCTTACAAACTTTAGCTTGTAGGGAGTGTGGGAGGGAGTAGGGAGAGCAAAGTGGAGGAGACTAAAAGAGAGCCCCTCTTGCCTTCCCCGGATCCCCCTGTTGCGATATGTCTCTCCCCCTCTCCCGAAGAAGTGGCTGTTTAATAATCTACAGGAACTTTAGTTTGGAAGCAGGCAGAGGAATTTATAGAAGCTTTAAATGCGGGGCTTATAAAATACCGAGGAATGGTCTTTGAGGTTTATGCACTCGTAAACTTTTGCTGATTGCTTCTGGGAAGTTGTCAGGCATTTAACACTGCGTTTATCTTACAGCGCAATGAAAACACATCTGCCCAGCGTCTCGTTACTTGGTTTAATTGTACCGCAGCCCACTACCATCGGCTCCTCCACACTTGGGTCACTATTTCGGAAGATGAGCAGCCCGAGCCCAGGTGTAGAAGGACTGCGCCGGCCTGAAGCATCCCCCAGGCTCTGCCGTGAGCGGCCGAGCACGGGACGTCCTGGACGTTGCGGGAAGCAGAGGGGCAAGGATGCTGTAAGGTCTCGGAATACAAATGAGAGCAAGACAGCACGGCTATTGCCGATTTCCCGTGGCGTCTTTAGCAAAATTTGCTTAAGAGTTATTTTGTTCTGCTCCCCACCCTGTGAGAGAAGTTAAAACCCTCTTTCCCCAGGGCTGAGTCTGCTGAAAAACCTCCGGGATTAAAGACACTTTCCGAATTTTTCCCTTAAGACGCCCAGGAGCTGAATGCAGACAGATTTTAGTCAGGTGAAGTCAGTCTCTCCCTGCCAGCTCTGGGCAGAGGCACGGCGTGTGCCCGTTGCGGTAGGACGGCCCCGCAGCAAGCGGAGGGCTTGGGATCTCCTGCAACTTCTCGGTCCTTCTTTCAGTGGATCAGCCTCGAGACTCTCCTGTCTCCGACACGCCGACCCTGGGGGGGAGCAGAGCCGGGTGCCCGGCACCTCGTGCAGCGGACGCAGCCCGAGCTCTAAGTCAAGAGCCAGAGAACTCTTTCGTTGGCCGCAACTGCTGCTGTGTTGTCTTCCCCGTGAGACAAACTTTATTTAAGTTCAAGATTAAGAAAGTACTGTAAAAATAAATAAAATTATCCCCCCTCTTGCATTCGTTCCTAGTGCATCCTCAGAGGCGCCCATCTACCTAGAGGCAGCCCCAGAGGCCGGTGAACTTCCAGCCTGGGAAGAGATCCCAGCAGCAGGCAGAGGCCTGGCAGCTCCCTGGGGGCTCAAGGTCGCGGGGAAGAGGCCTTATAGGGGAGGAGAAGGGGGCGATGCTCTCAGCGGTGGGACGTGGCGGATGCGTGTCTGCAGCCGGGCTTGGGGGACATTTGTGTGGCGAGGGGCTGCAAAAAGGAGGGAAACACTCCCTTTTTTTCAGGTCTTTAGCAGGAGGAGAAAAGAGGCACTGATGGACTGGACCCACAGCGCAGCGGGGTTGAGGCTTCTCGGCATGAGGGATGCTACCTCGGTATCTTGGTCCTGCGCCTCTGCCGGGACGCCTGGAGATGGAAAAGAAGTTCTGGAGGATTGCAGAGGGATCAAGGGCACCTGAGGATCCCCGCGGAGACCGGCCGGGTGTCCGGTGAGTCCCCTTCGGACACCGCGGGGACCTACCGACCCCAGCCCCGGCCCCGGTCGCTGCGCTCCCGATCCAAAATCCACAGCACCATCTCCTGGGCAGCGGGAGAAGTGCATGGCCCGCCTCGGAGGCGGCGGGACTGGTGACGGCGGTGGAGGGAAGGACCGACATGGGCCTGGAGCCGTAGAAAACTACGCGAAAATGTAAAAAGAAATTACGTGGAAGTGTAAAGTACCCCTTCAGCGTGTTTTGGCACGGGGAGATTAAGTATTCCTTTGGTGTCCCTTTTGAAGCTGAAGCCAGTGGGTTGATGTCTGTGCTTGGGCAGGAGTCAGGAGGCTCTCAGGAGGTGTTATTTATTCAATTACATAGACACGCTCGTAAACATATATACTTGAAACAAATTAAGGATGGAAGAATATGACACAGTCCCAGTTTCGGGGTCAACACAGAGTCTATAATTAGTGACAAACTCACCAAGGCATTACACTGAGGTTTGTGGAGAAAGACTGGAAGATCCTAGCACAATAGATTGTGCTATTTTTGTTTGGGGAAGTTTGAGACCCTCCCTCCCTCCTTTTTTTTACCTACTTCGTTTCTGTCCTGTACCCAGAGAAGCCCCTTTAAGCCCTACAAGCCATTTCTCTTCTCATGCACACACTTTCCCATCCATGTCCACTTCTGCTTTAGCCAAACCAGGGGTACTGCTGTAGCTCCCCCTAGCAAACCATTCCCTGCACTGACAGGGATGCCTGCTATGCTTATTTATCTACTTCAGCCTGAGTTCTGTGTCTCACAGGTCTGTCTAAGTGCTCTCTTCTCGTTTCCAGAACTCAGAGTAAGTCTTCATTCTTTCCATTCTTTTCAAACAAACCTCAAGAAATGTCCAGAGCTCTGGCCATGCACAGTTAATATTTACTCCCTCTCCAGATTCCACTTTCATTCCTGACCCTATTTTTTTTTATACTGGAAACTTTCCACTGTAAGGAATATGGCACAGAGCTTATTCTTCCCACTCTTGTTTGGCCCGGCTATAGACATCTATTTGCAGTTAATATTTCATTGCCAAACAGTTCCTATAGGCCTTTCCTTTTCCTTCCATGCTTCTTGAACTCCATCCAGTTCACTTTTATTGGTACTGAAAGTACTTAAATCTGAAAGCAGTAGCTGAAGTGCTATCTCATCAGTATTGTATACTCAGAGAGACATCTATCACTTCCCAGGTACATGACACAGTGCCTCTGTGTTAGAAGCCCAAAAATTATATTGTTTTTTTTTTTTTTTGTCACACCGCTAGATCCTATTTAATTTACTGAAGCCCATACATACAAATCTATATGTTAATAGGCATGTATAATATACCTACTGTATTCCCTTCAGTCACCACTTTGCAATTATGGGAAGAAAAAAATAGTTTTGCGTGCCTTCCTTCCATTCCTTATAAATCCATGCTGTCTATTGGTTGTGGATCCGTTCTCTCTTAAGTTCTTAAGACTTTTACCTTTTAATATTTTTTCCACTATGTTACTGCAGAGTAACATTAGGCTTACCAGATGGTAGATGACAGGTTCACTCTTCCTCTTGCTCTTCTCCTGCAATTTTTGAAGACAAATAACATGCTCCCCTTTCTTTTCAGATACCTTAGAGCTCACTAATTCTCCAGGACCATGTTAAAACATTGTCAGTATTTTGGACAGTTTTAACAATTAATACCCTTTCTTCCAGGATTATGCTCAGTTTCACAACTTTAGTTTTCTCTCTCAATCTTCCATATGACCTTGTCTCAACAATCCTAACTACAAGGTTGTTTTTACTAATTGCACTGTATTTTTCATAAAAATTGCAATTTAGTACTTTTGCTAATTTAGAATAATCACTCCTTTTGTTTCTTTTGTTTTATTCTTTGTAGAATAAAAAAATCCTTGTTTATTCCTAGCAATTCCCTTCTTCCCCTTGTAATTAAAAGATCATTTAGAATCTATACACATCTAAATAGTTGCTACATTGAAAAATGGAGGCACTATCACTTGTGGAGTTGTAATACGCTATAAATAAGGCAATGTTATATGTTTAATAACTTATCATGGGCATAAAATAAAAAAAATGTGTTGAAATACAATTTAGTAAGGGTCAAAATCCATATATTTAGCAGTGAAAAATAATTTCGTTCTCAAACTATTCCTGTATTTCAACTATTTTGGAAGTAAAGTGTAAGCTCATTTCCCATTGCATCCCTTTCAGTTGCCATGATAAGTAATGAGAGAACAAAGAATTTCCTTCCTGAATTACTTTGCTAAATTCATACTTTAATCTTTTGGTAGATGATGTTTTTCAAACACACTCAGATGTCTGATTGTCAGCTTTATGTCTCAGGAAGTATTCCCAGCAATTCAGGTACAGTAAAATATCTACCTCTAGCAAGTCTCTGTGTACTATATAACTTTTATAGTCATTATAAAAGTAATTTATTGAAAAAACTTAAACCTTTTCCAACTCAACTGACTTTTGATTTAAGTGTGTGTGCTTCTGGTTATGGTAATCAGGTGTGGTAGGTGCTTTTTTTCAGAATTAGTTTTGCTGTTTATGTCACGAAGTTTAGAAGCTCTGAGAGTAACATCCTCTAAAACATAGCATGTTCATAGAAACAGATATCAGCTCATGTTTCACTGTTACAGTGCCTGAAATTGCACATAATACAAGGTGGGGGAGCTTTTCCTATTTTTAGATCCCATTTTTCTCTCCTGGTTATTATTTCTATTTACCTTCACTGGAGTACAATACAGTACTGACTACAGACACACTCTGGGGAAACAGTACATAATAAAAAGGGAGAAATAACGCTTCTTCCTTCCTTCCTTCCTTCCTTCCTTCCTGCCTTCCTTCCTGCCTTCAGGCCATACCGCCCCTACCACAAGAAAGCCAGAAAGTGANTTTTCTTTTTCTTTTTCTTTTTCTTTTTCTTTTTCTTTTTCTTTTTCTTTTTCTTTTTCTTTTTCTTTTTCTTTTTCTTTTTCTTTTTCTTTTTCTTTTTCTTTTTCTTTTTCTTTTTCTTTTTCTTTTTCTTTTTCTTTTTCTTTTTCTTTTTCTTTTTCTTTTTCTTTTTCTTTTTCTTTTTCTTTTTCTTTTTCTTTTTCTTTTTCTTTTTCTTTTTCTTTTTCTTTTTCTTTTTCTTTTTCTTTTTCTTTTTCTTTTTCTTTTTCTTTTTCTTTTTCTTTTTCTTTTTCTTTTTCTTTTTCTTTTTCTTTTTCTTTTTCTTTTTCTTTTTCTTTTTCTTTTTCTTTTTCTTTTTCTTTTTCTTTTTCTTTTTCTTTTTCTTTTTCTTTTTCTTTTTCTTTTTCTTTTTCTTTTTCTTTTTCTTTTTCTTTTTCTTTTTCTTTTTCTTTTTCTTTTTCTTTTTCTTTTTCTTTTTCTTTTTCTTTTTCTTTTTCTTTTTCTTTTTCTTTTCTTTTTCTTTTCTTTCTTTTTCTTTCTTTCTTTTTCTTTCTTTCTCTCTTTCTTTCTCTCTTTCTCTTTCTTTTTTCCTCTCTCTCTCTTTCTCTCTCTCCCTCCCTCCCTTCCCCTATCTCTTTCTCTCTGGTTGACTATCTGTCTGACTGGCTTAATTTCTGTCTTTCCCTCCTTTTCTAGATTATCTATTTTTCTTTCTCTTGCTTGCTCAGTTCATATACATATGGCCTTGCTTCATTTTGAAAGTGACAGGATTGTTTAATGACAGGAATGATCAGGACCAAGAGGAAAGCTCCTTGTAACAGTGCCTAGCTCTGATTAGCACTGTGATACTCACAATAATTTTGAGCCAAACTATTGCAACGAGATTTAAACTTGCTTTTTGATCCAGAGAGGAGAATGCTGACAGCTATGGTCCCAGTCCTTCACTGACTGTATGGACAGAGGCCTGCTGGTGCAAGCTAAAAGACTCTGCCTCACTGCAGTCTCAAGGACAAGAGAAGAAAAAGCATCAGCAGGTGAGCTACAGGCCCTGCTGTACTCCAGAGAGGTCCACCTGCTGAGCTCTGACATTTGGAGGTTCCTATAGTATCTTGGTTGCTCAGTTAGTCCTTTGTTCAAACTCAGATTAGCACACACACTGCTAGAACTTAGTCAGAAACCAAGGCAGACTGAGGACAGAGGCCAAATGCTATCTATGGAGAGAAAAAACATACAGTTCAGTTTCGTGAGGAACTTTGGCTTTCAGAGTATTTTGCAACACAGCCTCAGTTGTCCAGGTACCATAAAGCTTACACATAACTTCCTTTCTGAGGGTAAGACTGAGTGACCAGAGAATGCTTGAGGGCTGACAAAAATTTTTAGCATTCTCAGTTTTGTCTTACGATGTCACAGAGACTTACTGATGTTTCCTTTGCAGAGTAATTTGATTATTCCAGGAGAGGACTCCTGGAGGCAAGGAGTTGCATACACCTGCAGGCTGAATACACTAAGGTGACAGTCATCTTTTAAAGGGAAGTTTGCATGGAGATCTGAACATATTTCAAACTGATTTACTTCATTATTGTCCCATTTCTCTCACTGCTGAACTGCCTGGACAACGGTTAGATTTATTTGAGTGTAAATGGGCATGAAAACAAATGGGGAGGCTGGAGGCAAGGCTAGATGTATCTGATCTACCAAACACGTACGATTACATCTGGGAACTTGTGAGCTAAGGCACTCTAAGGGAAAGGGCATAGGCACCCTTTTCACATCCATGGTCCCATACACACCTACATATAACATCAGACTATGTTAACACAGGAAAGAAGCCCTGTTTAATGTAGTGGTTGGTTCCCTACTTCTTGTCAATAATCCTGAATTAAAAAGCTCTGAAAAGAATGGCATGCAGTTTTCCCGAGAGGTGAGTTCACAGAGGTCAATCTTATACCAGCCTGACTGGCCATCAGACCTGGAGAAATGCGTGTTTGAACAGCCAAATGTTCCCTGAGACACGTTTTTTTAGATTACCAAACAGGGCACAGGATTTTTCCTGCCTCACTCTCTTACCTCAATTTCTTTTGGCTGTAGTAAATTACGCAGGAATTTCTTAGTGTAATAGCAGAAGCTCATGCATAGGATGAATCTGTACCCAAGCGCTCACACACTACAAGACTTGGACACCATTTTTGGTGATAAATTCAGAATTATGCCATCAGTGTGAGACCAGGCACAGTGAGAATCATGGACCCTGCAACACATTGTTATCATATTCACACTGTTGGTTCTGATTCTCTGATAAAGTTAATTGACTGAGTCAGGGCAAATTTGCTCCACACCTGCTCCGGACAGAGCAAGCTCAACCAGCTCTAATCAATCACTCTCACCAGGAAACTGGCACTAACTGTGCTTGTTCAGCCAGTGCCAGTGGCTGAACTTGATGGTACTGGTGCAATCCTAGGGTAAGACTGTAGGAAGTGCAAATGGCCCTGGGGGAACCACATCAGATTCTTACCCTAAGCCACTCTTTTTTTTACCCTTAAAAAAGTACATTTTCTGAGCCTTTCTAGTAAACTCTGCAGTCTCAATGCCATTCAGTTATCATATATCCTATATAATATAAAGTACTTTTTATTGCATTTGAGATCTGTCCACTATTGAACTGGTTCTAGGATGGACCAAGGGAGGATCTTGTCCTCAGGTACCCACATCCATGGGTCTTTAGCAAGGAGAAATGGCTATACTTCGCTCTGTGGGTAGGGCGTGGAGGCCAGGAGTCCAAGAAATTGCACCATGCATTTCCTGGATTTACTCATCAAGAGACTCATCTCAGATAGGGTTTATTTAGAAATGGCTATTAGACACACATTGAACCTGGCTCATCCTTTATTTCTGAATATTTCTGATCCTTTAACCTCTTTTTCCCTGCTCTCCTGGGGGGCCACAAAGCACTCCATCCAAAATCTATACCCCTTCTCAAAGGGAATATCTATCTAAAGGTTCTGACACAAGCCTGTGGGAGCCTGTGGCTGTCCTGTGCAGTGGTTCCCTGTGCATGGTACAAGGAGCAGCTGAATCTAAGTCCTGAGAGGAGCAGAGCTCTGTCAGCCCTCTGCAATGTGCTATGACACGGCTTACAGCAGCCCTGGCAAACCCAGCACCTCGAGTAAGATAGAAAACTGGTTAAAATCTCCATCAGAGCTGAAACTCTTCCCAAGGTAGCTGCAGAAATTTGAACTCTGTGTTTTGCAGATAGTGGGTAGCAGGAGAAAGGAAGGCAGACAGCAGCAAACCTTATAAATGACAGAGTTTGCTTTTCAAGCACTTAAATGTGTTACTGGCTTTTAGTTAGCAGAGAAAGGAGCCTGGAGCTGACCCTTCCTTTGGAGTTAAGTCAGACTACACCACCAACTGGGCAGAAGAGGTATTGGCATTGAGCTCAAAGGTATTTTGACAAGAACAGCAGCAGCAAGAGTAGCTACCAAAATCCTAATGCGCTAAATGGTTAAATCCTTAGCAGAAAGCAAATAGACTGCAAAGTAAAATAAATTGTAGTGAAAGACCATTTGAGCATTTGAATTCTTTCAGTTCTGTGTTTACATGCTGTAGCTACAGACCCTCATCCTATACTACATGTGGGTTTGCTAAATAACTTCCTAAGCATTGTGGGAGCTTCATCTAGGGCCACTGGGCACTCAAGGAGTTATTGTGGTCTGTGCTCTGTCTCACGATAACTTGCTCGTGTGTCCAGAAATTCAATTAGAAAATAAGCAAGACAGTTGGTATTTTAGACTATATGCTGACAAACAAACCTGGTCAAGGGCAGAAACAGTGTCATCAACCCTACTGTCCTCACTCCAGCTCTGATCAGCACAGTGGTGATGTGCTTCTCTTTGGGCTGGACTCTGAAGGCTCTCATGATGGAGATCAGTTGTACCAGTGAATTTGATTCCTTGAACATCTGGTCTCTGTCTGCTACATGAAAGATGGTGGGCCAGATGGGAAATGCTAGTAGCTGCAGTCAGTCTGGGGGGCACTTACTACGTCGTTCTTAAAGATGATTTGAAAATTATAGATCACAGGACTTGAAGAGCTTCCACATATAAGACCTAATGTTAATGTAAAAATAAATAAGGTCCCTTTTTATTTTCATTTGTTTTGTGAGGGAAAGAAAGTAAGAGCTATGTTCACTAGAAATTCAGCAGGTAGATCATGCTTCTAGGAAAAGGCAAATAAAAGGCAGACAGCGAGCACGGGCTGTGCACACTGTTTAGTTGCTAGTACACACTCTGTCTCTGCTTTCAACCATTCCAGTCAGCCACTTCCAAAACATTTTGGGAAGAGACAGGCTTGAGGCCCACATGAACCTTATGAAGTTCAACAAGGCCAGGTGCAAGGTCCTGCACCTGTGTCAGGGCAATTTGTAATACAAGTGCAGACTGGGGAATGAAGGGATTGAAAGCAGTTCTGTGGAGAAAGACTTAGGGATCCTGCTGGATTGAAAACTGGACAGGTTCTGAAAAGCACTTGCAGCCCAGAAAGTCAACTATATCTTGGACTGCATAACAAGAAATGTGCCCAGCTGGTTGAGGAAGGTGATTCTCTCCTGCTACTCTGTTCTCATTAGGACCCAACAGGGAGTACTGTGTCCAGCTCTGGGGTCCTCAGCATGAGAAGTACATGGACCTGTTAGAATGAGTCCAGAGAAGGGCCACAAAAAGGATCTGAGAGGTGGAACGCCTCTCCTATGCAGTCAGGTGATGAGAGTTGAGGTTGTGCAGCCTGAAGAGAAGTCTCTAGAGAGACTATTGCAGCCTTTCATCACTTAATGAGGGCTTATAAGAAAGATGGAGAGAGATGTTTTACTGAGGGCTGTAGTGACAGAATGAAGGGCAAAGGTTTTAAAGTGAAGACAGTAGATTTATATTGAGCACAAGGAAGACTTTTTTGTGAAGACTGCGATGAGACTCTGGAACAGGTTGCCCAGAGCAGTTATCCAGCTGCCTTTGGAAGTATTCAAGGCCAGGTTTAATGAGCTTTTGAGTAACCTGATGTAGTGAAAAATATCCCTGTCTGTGGCAGGAGGATTTAGACCAGATCATCTTGAGAGGTCTCTTCTGACCCAAATTAATCTGTCTTGGGGATTAGGGACTGCTCCCCATTCCCTTATACTTAGTGCAGATGTAGCCTAAAAACTTGAACCTTCATCACGGGGATAATTTCAGCTGACAAGTGAAGGTTGCACAATTTCAGCAAGATGTCAAATGGTGAAGGAAAGTTTGTTCTGCTGAACTGGCCAAACCAGACAGTATAGGGGGTCAGCAAATTTAAGGACAAACAAACACTCAATGTCATTGGTTCCAGCCCTTGGATTTTTTTTTTTTTTTCACCTTTCCAATCAATTATAATCAGAGACTGACCATATATCACTTATGGCCATCAGTAAGGAGGATCTGGCAGCTTCTACTTTGGGATTACAGAAATGTCACTTTCAGCTCCAAATCAGTGATAGTGCAGTTTGAATACAAACCTGATGAGGTTTGGTAGTTAATAGAAATGAAGTGTAACAAGGTCTAGTGCTAGATCATGTTTGCACTATGTTGCGAGGAAAACAGAAATCAATCCAATTTCAAATGAAAGGTGGACAACAGCTGCCAGAACTGCTGCTGGAATGAAACCCTGGAAGAAGAAAGGAAGCACATTAGCATAGGGTTGTCAGAACATCTTATTTACAAAAATTATTGTCAGTTGAAGGAAGGGACCAGAACACGTAGGATTTTATTTCACAATATTCACAATACTTAATTCACAATTTCACAGGATTTTATTCAGCCCATATTGTGATTCTTAAGCAGTTACATGAAAAGGTTTATAAAAAATAAGATAAAAACCAGAATAAATAGTCTTGGAACTGGAAAATCCAAGAGAACTGTGGAAGGGATGTTTTAATGGCTGCAAAGACATTGTGAATGTTTGAACAGTTAAGGAATTTATATAAATAATACAGATTAATTAAAGTGAAAGGACATGAAAACTATCCCCATAGGTGACACATCTTGTGCAGATTTATCTCTTTGGATCAAACTTGATACAGATTATTCACTGAAGTGTTTGAGAAACCTTCCTGTCCTCCCTATTTTCCCATCCCCGAGACAGCCTTGTTACGGCTTAACAGGAGATTTTGGTATTTCAGTTAATTTTTGCTGATTTGTCTGGAAGAGCAGGCACAGTTCAGAGTGACAGTCTCGGCTGCATGGATATGGGTTTAGCAGTTTCCAGTAAAGTGCAGGCTTATGTGAGCACTCTTTAGTTCCTATTTCTTCAGTCCAGTTGTTGGAAGCTATCATTCAATAATAACATATCTATTGGAAAAAAAAAAGGGCTACAGAGTCAACTTCTGACTGTTTAGTACTTTTATCACAGAGCAGTGCTAGTGAAACAAGTTAGTATGACCTTAGATTTTGTTTACAAGAACAACATAAAAAGATCTGTAATAAACTGTGAGATACTGATACTTGCAAAAATAAAAGAGGGAGACAAGGCAAAACCAGAATGCCCTAAGATCTGCCACAGCTTGATAAAAACAGTCTGTGTGTAAGTGAGGATATCAGTCAAGTCACGAGAGATAGCCTGATGGTCATAGGAGGTTGTAAATCCAGATGGACACATGCTTTGCCAAGAGGAGAGCAGACAAGAGGCATTAAGTCAATTGTTTTGCACAAGACATTTTCAGGCAATGACCAGCAGGTAGAGTTGACCGAGTCCCAAAATATGGCACAGTCAGGATAAGGCTGTGTCAGGGTAGACCCAGAGGTCCAAATGACAAATATGCAACTCTAATTCAGCATCAATTCTGTTAATTAATAGTTCATTTGCAAGTATTTGAAGGTCTTTGCTGTGTTAACCATAGAAGAATGATGAAGATGGTGATAGTGTGTGCCTGCTAAGGGAAGGTGTGGGAAAGCTTGTAGATGGTGCTGGCACACGTGTTTTTGAAACAACTGTTGGGTTGTGCTCCTGTAGCGCTGTACTGATCCACTCACGCACAAGCAATGCATGGAACAGACCTCTGTTGGGCTCCTTGGCTCTTAATGAGTCTAAACAACAGCTGTTCTTTCTTTCTTTGGGCCAAAGTCAAATGCTGAAGCATAAAACATGTGGGTTACAGTGCCATGGTGGAAGTGTGCAATTCATTCCCCTGTAGCTGTGGCAAGCATGTGCACATGTGTGAGCAGCATTTACCTGTACATGACAGTCTTGGGGAGGGCAGGAGAGTCACAAAGTACAGATTACAGTTAAAAAGCCCAAATGAACCACTGCAAGTATCTAATTGGACTCAATTGGACTAATTGGACTAATTGGACTCAATTAAACTTTTAAACTAGATCATGTCTGTGGAAAAGAAAATCTTAATGTTTTGATTTTCTATGTTAATGCAGCATGATCTTAGAGAAACTGCTTCAATGATAGCCGTTCTTACTGTTTAAAGCACAACTTTCTCCTGGTTTGAATCTCACTGGTTTCAACTCCTTGGCATTGCACTGTTGTACCTCCCTTGGATAGACTGAAGATCACTCTTGGTAATGTAACTAAGTGGTCAACTTCACGCTCGTTAAAGTCAAACTCTCCAGTTTATCATGACAAAACACCTCTCAAGGACTCTTCTCGCTAATTTCTGAACCCTTTATATATTGTTACTTGACTTCCTGGGTAGTGGGCAGAAGAACTGGACACCATGCTCCAACTACACTCATTCAGGGATCAGTGTTTGACTGGCTGCTTGAATGTCGTTCCTGAATACCAGGCTCTTCTCCCCTGCTTGATATTCCCTGTTTATGTAAGATTTCAGTAGACCTGGAGTTGCACTTGGAACAGTGTTCAGCTCATTGGTCATTTTTTTCCTTAATAAAACCAGCCCTCTTTCTTTGTCAAGCTGACAGAGTTAAAATCAACTCAGTAATTTTGCTTAAGATGACGTGAACATGATATTACCTTACTTTTGGTAAACTTGGAACTTTTCCTGTATTTTACATACTATAGAATAAAGTAAGCTTCTTTGTCAACTCTTCTGAAATTCTTGTATAAAAATGTCTTCCAATGTAACCTTTGTCTACATTTTGTCAGGGAATTCATATTCATTTAAATGCACCTGCTGCATCTACGAAGATTTGCATGTGCACTTCAAATATGCTAGAAGTTATATTTAAATATGCATTGCAGAACAGAGAACTGGTATACAGTTACTCACAGATTTTAAAAGCAGAAAATACCATTATTATAACTTAGTCTATGTCAGTCTATGAGGATTACAGAGCAGGTTTGGTGTAAGAAGCAAAGAGAAGCACCCTGACATTGATTACTGAAGTTGTACGCTTTGATCCAACTTTTGCCTGACTTAGACTGCTCATTTATCTTTCTGTACTTATTAAAAATAACACCTAATTCCTGTGTGATCTGGAGCAACTTTTTTGAGCTCACATTTTGATTTGATTCAGAGGCTTCAGATGATGAGAAAGTATCAGAGTAACTGAAATATTTCATCAAAGTCTAATTACCCTTACCATTAACATTTTACACAAGTTCTAAATGCAGTGTGTTCAGTGTTTGTTGCTAGCTATTGGAACTTGCAAATTAGAGAACAGTCGAGGTTGGAAGGGACCTCTGGAGGTCATTGGGTCCAAATCCCCTGCTCAAGCAGGGTCTACGTATAGGAGGTTGCCTGGGACTATTTCCAGTTGCCATTTGAGTAGCCTCCCATATGGAGGCTCCATGACCTGTCTGGGCAAGCTGTTTCAAGTTTCAACCAGCCCCACACTAAAAAAAACAAACAAAAAAAAAAGTGGATTTTTTTTTTTGTGTTCAGATGGAATTTCCTGTTTTTAGTTTATGACCATTGCCTCTTGCCCTTTCTGTGGCTACTGCTGAAAGGAATCTGTCTCCCTCTTCTTTGCTTCTTTCCATCAGATTTTTTCCACATGTTGAAAAGATCCCCCCTGTGCCCTCTCTTCTCCAGACTGAGCAGTCCTAGTTCTTTCACCCTCTCCTCACACAAGAGATGCTCTACACCATTAACTGTCCTTATGGCCTTGCACTGGATTCACTCCAGTATTCTTCTCTCTCTGTCGNGAAGCACATGGCGGGCAGACAAAAGAAGCTTCGCGCCGGGCGAGACGGATGATGGACGGGCGGGAACGATGATGGACCAATAGANCAGGGCCGTGACGTTAAACGCCGTGGACTCGGGCGAGCCCCCCTGACCCTCCCCGCAGTTCCGCAGCATCCCCGCAGGGGCGTCCCGCGGCAGCCCCGTCCTTCGCGGCGCCAGGGGCTGCTGCCCCTGTGTGATGCTGTGTTTTCCTGGTGGGGAGGGGAGAAGTGTTCCGTGCCAGCGCCGCGCGAGCCCTAGCCCACCGGGAGGGCACCGCTCANGTGCTGCTCGGGACCTTCGCCACTGCTATCTTGACCATGTGTAAGCTGGGACCAGGACTATAGAGACTGCTTTCCGACACCAAACAACACAGCACCTCGGCATCGGCTTGACTCCCTCCTGCACTACCTGCTCCTCGCTCACCGTGACATGCGGTGCAGCACCGGCTCCGCCGCCTGCCCACCATCCGGCGCGGCGGGACCCCCGCTGCTGTCAGCACCAGGACCCGTCCCACCCCTGCTGGCCCCGTGTCAGCGGCTGCCCANTCCACCCTGTTCTTCTTCCTACCCACCTCTTAACCCTTCTCTCTCTCTTTTTGCGGCACCACTCCTGGGCTTTTTCCCCCATCCCCATCTGGTTCCTGGGATCTTTCTGGGGCCAAATTCCAGTCCTACCCCTAGTGTCCAGCAATCCCCCCGGATCGTTCTGTGGTCAACTCCATTTCCACGGGAGGGGGAGTCCAATTTCCTTTCCCCTCCTGGGATCCCCCGCCTATGGGCCCACCCACTCCACATCTCTGTGGTTTTCCCCCTTTCTTGGGAAAAAAAACATTCCTTCCAGCTTCTCTCCCCTCCCTGGGATCATCGTCCTGGGGACCCTCTAAAAAAAAGTTTCTCTACAAACTCCATCTGCCTCAAACGTTTTTCCCCAATTTTCCCCTTCCCACGTTACCTCCCTCTCCCTTCCAACGCCTCCCTCTGGCCACCAGGAGTCATTGCAGCTTTGGAACTCCTGCACCCTTCCCCACTGCTTGCAAGCAGTTTGCTTCAAGCCAAGAGCTTGTATTGCTCATCGAGAAGGATTATTTTGTTGTTTTCTGGCTACTCATTATCCTTTGCGTCGAATATTCAAGCTAATTTACTGGTTTTATATTGCATAAATAAGAGTATTTTAATACATAATATATATTTTTATCTTTTTGCTTCAATAAGTTTTTATATCCTTATACTTAATTGAAGTCTTATACTTAATTGAAGTCTTGAAATTTAATATCTCATTTGCTTTTACTGTCCCTTTAAACAGTGACACTCTTTTATATTGGGGAACCCAAATCTGGACACATTGCCACACATGCGCCTCACTCCTGCTCAGTGGAAGAAAAAGATCGTCTCCCTTAACACATGGGCAACACTCTTCCTAATACAGTCTGAGATAGTGTTGGCTTTTTTTTGCTGCACTGGTGGCTCTTAATCAGCTCACTGTCTGCGGACCCCAAGATCTTGTAGAGCTGCTTTCCTGATGGTTGCCTCCAGCATGTACTGGTGCCTGGGTTTCTTCCTCCCTGGGTACAAGAATTGGCATTCCTCCTTGTTGAACTTCAAGAAGTTTCTCTCTGCCCAGTTCTCCAGGTACCTCTTAATGGTAGCACTGTGGTGTATGAGACAGAGTTTTGTTTCATCTATGGATTTGCTGATTGCACTCTATCCCAGTGTCTGGGTCAGTAATGAGGCTAAATAGTATTGGCACCAATGTGGTATACCACTAATTATTTGACCACAAATGAAATTTATGGTGCTCATCACAACTCTCTGGGCCCAGCTGTTTACTCAGTTTCCAATCCATCTCATTTCCCACTTACCCAGGTTTTACTTTGTCAGCTTGTCTATGATGATGAGAGTGCGACAGTGTCAAAAGCCTTACTAAAGTCCAAGCAAACAACTTTCCTCATCCACCAAGGCAGCCATCTCATTGTAGAAGGCCGTCACACACTAAACATGATTTCCCCTTCATAAATCTATGCTTACTACTCCCAATTACTTTGTTGAAAAGGGTTTCCAGGTGAATTTTCATCATCACCTTCTCAGTCAGTGACTGAGAAGAGGTTAACCAGCCTTTAGTTCCCCAGCTCTTTTTTCTTTCCCTTGAAGATAGGAGTGACATTTTCTTTCTTCCATTCTTCAGGAACTTCACCCACTGTTGAAGACATTGCAAAGATAACCACAAGTGACCTTGTGGTGAAATCTTGTGATAAAATCAGCCAGTTCTTCCAGGACTCGTTGTATGTGTTTAATATGTCTCAGTGTTCTCTAACTTGTTTCTGGTCCATGAAGACTGAGTCTTTGTTGCTTGGGTTTTCACTTCTCTAGAATGTGCCTGGAGTTCCTGAAGACCAGCCTTACTGATAAAGACTGAGCCAAAGACAGCACTGAGTACCTCACCCTTTTTTGTATGCTCTATCACCAAGTGCCCTGTAGCAGATACCAATGACACCCATATTGTTCTGACTGATAATCTTGACCCATAAACTCTCAACAAGCTCTGACTAGTCCCAAGGCTGAGCTCCATGCACTTCAGATGCACTTTAAGTGAAAGAGTAACTCCTTCTCCCTATTTTCACTTGGCTCTCCCAAAGAGCCTGAGTCACTGCTTTACAGGCCTCCAACCTTATGAACCATCTCACTATGTCTGCATGATCCCAGAGGTCATAACCCTCTAACTGCACATAAATTGCTAACTCTTCCTGCTTGTTATGCCTTTTGTCTACTTGACAGAACATATTTCTTGCTAATAGAGATCTTTCCCTGGCTCTTAGAGCTCTAGTACCTTTTCAGAGAAACCATATTGAGCTGTGTTATTTTCTCATTGTAAGGCATGTTTCCCAGACAATAAATTATAAGTATTTTCTGGACCTTTTTCAATCTGTATCCTAATCAGTATCCTTTTCCAAGTATAAATCTCAGTGCTGAGTGCAGCCATCCAGATGTGGTCTCCCTAACCTGTGTACTGTGTAAATAATAATTTTCTTACTATTCCTACTGTTCTTCCCTTGTTAGTATTTCAAAGGTTTAAAATTAAT
The DNA here is from genome assembly GCA_013390005.1 of Calyptomena viridis. NCBI lineage: Eukaryota > Metazoa > Chordata > Aves > Passeriformes > Eurylaimidae > Calyptomena > Calyptomena viridis. The sequence continues at coordinate 173,801 of WEIV01012172.1, forward strand.
GAGTGAGGAAGGTGAGAAACAATACACAACAGAGAGAAATGTGCTTCATGTTTTTGCAGTGATCCCTTTTCAACCCTAAACCTCCAAAGCTTGAGAAGATTGCAAGTGCTCCATTTGTGTGCTGGGACAATTCCACATTTGCTCAGTGCAATCTGCAGAGACATCAGCCAGCCTGCATACAAACTTCTGAAGCCTAGCTTTGGAAGGCTGTTGTAAAAAAGGGATATCCTTCTAGCCAAGGAGAAGTGAGGAGGCCCTCTGTACTGCATGAGGGCAAGTCCTTCTGTGAAAAGAAGTTATGAGATAAAAATTCAAAGGATTGCCAAGTTTTCTGTCCCTCGACTTAGGACAATTGTTCCAGCTGCTGACCATGTTTCTGACCTCCTGCTTAATTCGCTCAATTTGATCAATGGAATGCTGGGCAAAGGAGGATAATAATTTCCCTTTGTATATTAACCTTGTTGCTGTTGATACAGTTCTGGATACTGTTGGCCATTTGGTCTGCCAAGTTTATGATTAGCTTGTATCTACCAAAATCGCAGTGTCCTTTTCAGCAGAACTGCTCCTTAGCCAGTGTGTCTCCAGCCTGTATCCCTATTGTGGGATCTTCCTTCCCAGCTGCAGAGCTCAGTATTTGTCCTTATTAAATTGCATGAAGTACTTGTTGGCCTATTCCTCCAGCATGTCTAGATGTCCATTTGGATGCTGGCATTGCTCTCAGGCGTATACTTGTCTGCTGTTCAGACCAAAACCTCCTAATTTGGTTATTAGAATATTGCAGGAGGCAGTTTCAAAAGCCTTGATAAAACAGAGATAAATGATATCCACTGCTCTCACATTGATCTCCGCACCAATGAAATCGTTGTAAAAGATGATCAGGTCTATTTGGCATAAGAACTTTAGTAAATCCATGCTGACTGTTCCAAACATCTTGTTAATGTGCTCAGAAATGTGTTCCAAGATGACTTGTTCCACAATTTTATCAAGAACGAAAGTGCAGCTGACTGGCCTGTAGTTTCCTGGATGACCATTTCTGCTTTTTCTGAAGATGAGTGCAACACTTGTCTTTCTCCAGAAGTTGTGGATCTCTTTCAGTTGCCACAACTTCAGAAAAAAATGATAGTCACCTTGCAAGGACGTTGCCCAGGTCTCTCAACACTCTTGGATGCATCTTGATGACTCCCATTGGCCTGTATGTGTCAAGTAGCTGTAAATAATCCTTGAGTGAATCCTTAACCACTGCTGGTAGTTTTCCTTCTCAAACTTCCTAAGCAAAGAGGTTTGGAAGACTTTGTTGGGGGAGGCTGAAACAGCCTCTTCCTTTTGTCCACTGACACAAGATCACCTGCTTCATTTGGAAATGGGTTCATGTTTTCCTTGTTCAGCGTTTTACTACTACGGACACAATGGTAGGAGCTCTTCTTGTTGCCTTGACATTCCTTAGGATGGCCAACTTTAGGGGAACTTTGGCAACATTTTTACATTTCTCCTCTGTAGTCTGTCCTGGATTCCACTTCATACATTGACTCTTTGCTTTGAAGCTCTGCCATATATTCCCTGTAGCCAAGCCTGTATTGTAATACTTTTTTTTTTTTTAACTGAGTATTGGCATGCAGCATTGCTCTCAGATGATGCTGTCCTTTAAGGCCTAATAGCTTTCATGAGCTACTTTAGAATTTGGAGCTGCCTCCCATGGGATCTTACCTGTAAGATGCCTGAATAAACTGAAGTTTATTTATCTTCTATTATCTTCTATTTATCTTCCCCAATGAGTGTGAACTCCTATAGAGAGTTACCAAATTAATGTACACTTAGAATATTTTAGGGGAAAGAAAGGCCAAAATTCAGTAAATGCTTAAGGAAGTAATTTTAGTTTCTGGGCTGCAAGCACATATTATATTTGTGTTTATGCTAAAGTAAATTATTTAAGATCAGTTTTAGACAAATAATAAATTGCCTTTTGCGTGAGGGACAAAAAAGATTCAATTTGCCATCTCTGATGTTTTAGATAAAAAAAGAATCCTTCATCCTTCTTACTTTGAGGACACTACATGGGACATGAAATTTCTTGCAGTGACTCTAGTATCTCTTGACAGGTGGCAATGACTCTCAATAGGCAGTGCAGATGGGCCACCTCATTTTATATGGAGAAGAGTTTGGGCACATAAATGAAAATGGTATTATTCCATTTGCTTTCAGGATCATCAAATGGCCATGATTTATTTCATTTACTGTCACAGATGCAGCACATCTGATACTAGTAAGAATTATTTTTCATATTTCTGTGTTATTATTGTTGTTGTTATTAAGCTCTGTTATGGTCTTCCAATGTATTTTAGATTAAATAGAGGTTTTTCCACATTTTTTCTTGCTTTCTGCAGTGGTGACCATGGTATTGGCTTTGCATAGGGCTAAATTTCATTCATACTTGTAGAGAAAATAGAAGGAAATGAGACTGGAGGAAGAGAAGTTTTGTGGTTTATTTTTATCTTTTTTTTTTTAAATTCAAGTGAGTTGCATAATCTTTTCCTAGGTCATTCTAAGCCAGCTTGTAAAATAGTGTGGTGTAGTTTTTTGTAGTGTTGATTCAGATCAAATGAACATGAAGCAAAATTTCCAAATCTCCAACTGATGGTATTGTGTTTTGCTTGTTTATTAGGGCAGTGTCAGAGTAGTTGCACTGCAAAGGCCTGTGCTGTATATGTTGTATGAATAAAGAACGTCTCTCTTAAAAATCTACCAATCATACTTTTTAAAAGCACTAAAATTATTTAAGATAGAAATTATTTGTATTAAAATATTAGAAGCTGAAAAAATCCAAGGAACATATATATTCACTATGTATTCCTGTGCCTCAGAGAAATATGAATTTTATAACCACACATAAACAAAGTGCACTATGCTTTAGAGAAATATACCAAAAAACTGAAAGGTTCTGTTAAACTGGCAAAAGCCTGTGAAAAATGAAGTTAAACCTTATTTTGACCATAGTTCTTGTTTTGAAATCTTGAGGTTCCTGGAATTTGCAGGTTTAATTTTTGTATCTTTTATTTCCTTTTTTGGAAGTGAACAGTTGACAGTCTGCTTTATATGCAGCATGCATAGCACATAAATAGCATTCAAATTAAATTCTACACCAGCTGTACATATCCCATACATGTGGTTTGCGAATGTTGCTGACTGCAAATGGTGCATATTTTGATTTTCAGTTGATATCTAAAACTGTGAATTATCTTCTGAATATGTAGTGTTTTGCTTTCAATCCCTAGATTACATTTATATCAAGCAAAATAAATACAACTGTCTGATAATCACAACCTGGTTTTCTTCAACTTAGGTAAAGATTAATTCCTGGCAAAGTGACCCCAAGTCTTGTCTCCTTCAAGGCAACACTCCCATTTTGGATGTGAAAGGGAAGTTTGAAATGAAAAGTAGCCATAGAGGAGAAAACCCAGCACGTTCCTACACACTTCACCCTGTTAACCTGAAGGCTCTTGAACGTGGGGCTACTTTTGCTTCTTTAAAGTCCCAGTGTGCCTTTAGTGTAGTAAGATTTGATATTCAGCTATTAGGTCTTTCAGGCATGTTCACACTGTGTGACATTTATGTAACATTGGCTCCCAGAAACCTCTTCCAGCATCCACGGAGCCCAGTATAAAACCTGTGAGGATTTTTTGGATGTGGCCTATGTCTGGTTCTTCCAATATCCTGGTCAGGAATATGGCAGGGAGCCATCAGAGGGAGGAGAAGTAGCCAGATGGCACCAGTACACTGTTGATTTGGCATTTTTTTCTGGCCAGCTTACTGGTGCGATCTCTAAGGAGGATTTTTGTTTGTTTGTTCATTTGTTTTGTATCTTTTCTTTCAGGTAGCCTATGGACCTGTGTTAAGCTCACTGATATCTTGATCACCTTACACATTTTCCACCTTTTCTTTTCACTTTTTATTTGTTGTACACAGTGTCGGGGGAAATTTACTTTGGTATACTAAAATCTTGCCCTGATTTCATATTCATTTTTCATACAAAAGCCTTGTTGGCTCTAAGGAGTGCCATATGCTTGAAAGACATGCAACACTGAATTTTTTTTTCTATCAGCATGTCTATGAACATTGTAAAAATTCAAGACAAACCTCAAAAGGAGGTAAGACATATATAGACATTTAAGTCCTCATACCTCAGAGGAGATAAGACCCATATGGATACCCACAGCAAAGGTTTTATTTTAAATCCTGTCTGAGTTTGAAAATACCCTCTTTCACTGGCTGTATCTCAGACATTGGCATCTCTTTTAACAAGTTGAGGGGGTTCAAGGGAATCTATGGGTGCACCCTCCTGAGGGTGGATGTAGATGGGAGATTTGTTTCCTTATTTTCTGATCCGGCCAGACATGAGCCATTTCTGGGCTATATAACTGTGTTAACATTGCTCTGTGCTCAAGTCAATAAGGCCTGGTGACAGGCTGTGTATATTACCGGTTTGTGTCTAAACAGCTTTGAGAGTAGAGCTGGCTTGTATCCAGCCTTCTGAGAGTACCGACCAAGCAGCCTGCATGTATCTGCACCTGTCCACGTGGACGTATTAAAAATTGTATATGATGCAATATAATTCACTGTTTGTAAATGACATATTGTGACACCTCCTCCTTGAAACACATTTTTTTTTCCACCTAAGTCTTTCAGCAATAATCCAACAAAGAAACAACATGGTTAGGAGAATAAGTGCATCACTGGGAGTTACCACTTCTCCTTTGTGTTTGAACCCTATGATCTGCCTAATTGAAAGATTGATCTTGATTAGTTGTGAGCACCCACGGCTCCTTCTGATGGGAGCATATGGTATTGTACTGTATGTGCTTTGAGCCAGGGAACAGATCTCTCACTACCCCCTTTACACATAGGGCTGACATTATTATGAAGACAGGCAGCAGTAATATAATGCCTTCCAGCAACTGTGAAAACTGTCTCGTGTGATTCAGATGCTTTTCTGCTTATTGATAATTTAGTTCTAACAGTGCCTTAAAAAGTGGTTCATCAACCTCTCAAAAAACCCCCACTTTTCGGTCATCTGTATTCTTGCACCTTTATAGGTGATGATGTTTCTTCTGGTTTAATATTTCAACAGTGAATGAGTGACCTCAATATAAAATGCAACTGTCAAAGTCTTCAACTAAAGCTGCTCTTGGCCAGTATCTTTTCGACACATCAGCTACTGATTCTTAAAAATTCTGTTCAGACTAAGGTGGTTGATACTCTGTGGGATGGAGAAGATAAGAAAGCAGCTGCATTTTGGCCTGCAGATGTTCAAGACACCACCATCAAGAAACTGCTAACTACCTTTAATTGATCAGCTCACCAAAGTGGGGGAGTGAGAGTTCACATCTGTGGCCCATTCTTATAACGTGTTTCCTCCTCACTAATTCTTGCTACTGTCTGGAAGCTTTCCAGACTGCTGCTAGTGATCAGAAGACAATTCTTCCATAAAGCAGCAGGCATTTCCGGCTCTTGAAGGGCTTCAAACAACTAAGTAGATGTGTTTTATACTATTATAACTAGTTAAAGTAAATAAACTGTTGCTTTGGTTTTAAAGTTTGCTACTCCTATAGGATCTCTAAGCATTGGTGCTTTTATAGCTGTGCTGAAAATCAAGTGGGGTTAAAAGTTTTGAAAAACTGAAATAAAATTATATAATAGAACACTATAAGTCACAGGCAAGAAGAAGCAAAACAAGTCGTGCTTAGTCTGCAGGGCCAAATGCAAAAGATCTTTCTCCATCTCTTTATTCATCAATGAAGCTGTGGATGCTTTCCTAAACGCATGCCGTCCTGTGCATACCTCTGCCTCCATGTAGCAGAGAGAAGAGCCTTGACTTGGAAAAGTAAGCTTGGTTTCAGACTCTACTCCCTCCTTTGGGCTTCCATGAGTTCCATTCAGATTTAAATCTTCTATCTCTCTCTTTAACCCTAGGGCTTCCTAATCCTTAGCTCTACCAGGGAGAAGTGCTGGAGCTTCCTCCCAGCAGACCAGGACTGCTTCTGCCTTGGAAATGCTGATATTCCCTGGGCACAGCTGGTGGTGATTAGGACCAACCCAGCCAATAAGCTGGAAACTGGCTAATTCTTAAACAGATTGTTAGCCCATGGCTCAGGCTGGGCAAAGTTCAAATCCCAGACTCTGCCCCATTTTCTGTGTCTCTAAGCATTCTTTAAGCCCTCATAAGTTTGGATAGGTGCATATAAAACTTGACTGCTTTTGGGGTGGTAATGTGACTGCTCCTAACCTTGATACTGACAGTTTCCATTAAATGTGGTGAAAATCATTTTAAAAATGTAAAGATGGATTTAGAAATCAGAATCTAGTCTGTGAATCTGAGAGGTGAAATGTTCAATAGTAATAATAGGTAATAGATTGTAGAACTCCTTGTCATAGGAAGTTATTGAGACTAGGAACTTAACTAGGACTGGATGTTTATAGAAATAACATATCCAGACTTATAAATAGCTAAGAAAACAACATTTGTTGTGAAGCTGATGCTTTTCCTCGGAGACTTTTTGTCAATTGGTGAAGTTAAATATTGTTTCTTTTTGCATTCACATCTGGAAACAAAGTTTTACCCATATCTGAAATTAGATACATCTGCAGCCTTGCAAGATCTCTAGCCAGTGTAACTGCATAAAAGCACAGTGGAATCAGCATAGAAAATGTTTACTGTTGTATTATTCCAATATGTTTGTTTCCTTTATCTGGACATCAAGATAATGAATCAAGATACAACACAGAAAAGATTACCTAGGCTAGGCAAATAAAGTCGCATAATCTATTGTACGAAATAAAAACCTTATTTATTTACCTCAAATATGAATATTTTTCAGTTTGGAACACAAGTTTCTATATAACTTTGAATGACCATAAAAAGAGGAAATATTGTATTCCTTGTGCTCTATCAGAAAGGTATGAAACTAGAACTTGAACAAGAAAAGGGAGAAGAATTACTTTTTTCTTCAAAAGTGTGAAACTGCTAAACATGAAACATGGGTCTAAAGTCTCACCTATCTAAAAGTAGATAATGAGAAACTACTAGAATTATCACAACCTAAGGATATATATTCTGGTGAGGCTTCAGATTAGGTGTGGAGGGGAAGAGCTGACTTGTCACTGTACATACAGCTGATACAGAGTATGGAAGCTCATGCCAATTTGATATGCAAAGGCAAACAGAAGGATGTGGAAAAACCCCACATCTTTTGGCAAAAGCTCGACTAAGCCATGCTACTGCTGAAAAATAGTCCAGGACAGGCTTCTGGCAGTGAGTGTAAACAAGAAGATACATTCACTTCCACATGCCTAAATGCTTGTCGTCCTTGAAACAGGGGATGTCTATATCCAATCCACCACCTGGGCATGTGCCCTGGCAAGTGCTGTGCTTTGAGCCATACCCCCTGTGCTGCTTAGTGTAGGTCAGAACTGTACCAGGGAGCATGCTGACACAGTGAGTGATCATGGGCTTGAGCCTTTACTCTGAGACTGGCTTTATTTATTAGTATAGACACTGCCTGAGAGAGCATGATGGAGCTCTTAAGCATATATCTCTTAAGCATGTTCTCCTCAAGTGTTAATATTCTGCCCACTGGCCTCACCTCTCATGTCTTCTTTATGTGTCTCCTCAACTTTTGATTAGTCTTTTAACCAAAATAGATTGTGCTGGTGACATTTAGGGGGGCAATTATAAGCCATGTTGTGGAAGTGGGGCATTGGACAGTGAATACCAGCAGCTACTGCTCTGTCCCTTGTTCAGTCTCCAAGGATTCATTGAGCTTTCTCCCTGGGAGCCTCCAGTTTTGCAGTTCAAGGTCTAAGGCTGCTTCTGTCTATATATATAAATAGGTTGTATATGTGATCAGTGGACTGGCTGGCTGTTTGACTGACCAACTCTGTCTGGTCACAGCAAGTAGTGGTTTTTGGTATCCAGGGTGCTGCTAGATCCTCTTTGTCATTTATGCCACTTCACTGAAGATATGGTATAAATGCTGTAGAATTTTCACAGCTAATCAACTAACAACATTATGTGCTGACAAACATCTTAGGACTCAGATATTCTGAATGTTCTGCATATTTCTATATTCTGAATGATTCTGTGTAGAGGTAATAATTCATTCTTTTGTCAATACTGATAAGTACTGCAAGTATTTCTGATGCATATGCTAAGCAATGTTCATGAGAAAATGTCTTTTCCTTGGATGCAATGTGTGCTAGCAGTGCCTAAATGCACTACCAGGATAAATCACATACATTGAGGAGTAAAATTTTTGTAGGACTTGACATCCTTGTGGTGTGGGGTTTTTTTCTCCTTTTGAAAGCAGAGGACTTCACATGTGTGATTTCCCTTCTTCACAGTCTTTCTTCATCATTGTTTACTTTCACTTCAGACATATCCAGTTTGATTCCCCACTAACTGCAACTGTGTAATTCCATGGGATATTCTAGTTTTAGAGCTATAAGTTGAATAGTTGATCTATAAATCTGGGCAAGAAGTCTCCAGAAGGTCAGTGTGGAATAAATAGCAATAGTGTAATGTTCTCCCTTTGTTTCATTATTAGTAGATGGCCTGATTCTGCACTTTTAATTCAGCATTGACATAATTCAGAACCAGCTCAGTGTTTATGGAGTGATGATAAAGTTGGACTGATACCAATGTCAGGCTGATATCACAGGTTTAAAGATGGCCATAAGAAGCATAAGCAAAGAGTTATATACTCTTTTTTGATTTCCTCGTAATATAATCCCACTCTGCCCTTTCTCTGAGTCAACTACAATCCACCTACCAGAATTAGCCAGACTATATATTTTCTCATGTCTCTGGCTTGGTAGTTAGGGCTTATTGTGGTGTCATCTATATTCACAAGGTTTGGCATCACCTTGGAGAGCAGAGGGCAAAAGATGTGCTTCTTTTTGTGCCTGCATGTCACCACCTCTGTGGCATTGGTCTACTTTAGCAGGGAGTGGTTCTATACAGTTGGAAAGTGCAGTCACTAAAAATAGTCAGGAAGGTTAAAAAAGAAGCAAGAGTGGGCAAAAGCATTTAATGTGTGATAAAGTAAGTGATTTTATAACTTATTTTATTACTTAAAGTTTAAACATTATTTTCACTAGTCTTTGCCTGGTGTAAATGAAGATGAAAGAAGTTGAATAGGGGGAGACTTGAGTACTGCAGGATGCTTCAGGGATCACATCTCTAAGGGTTATTAAACACAATTTGTTTTTGTCAGATTTCAATTTGTCTGTGTTTTAGCAAATCCTAGAAACTTGAGCTCTGACATTTTGTATATCTGTCTTAATTATTCATTCCTGAGAATCTGTACTTGTTTGACCTTAAGAATTATTGCCTGTTTATATTGAAGAAGACCTGGTAAGACTTGTCATACATCGTCCTTCATAAAAAAAAAAAAAAAAAAAATCATCAGAGTCTTTCTCCCTGGGTAAATGAGGAAATAAAACAACCTGGGCTGGGTCAATGGTTTTAATACTGGTGGGAAACTCTTAACATGCTGCAGAGGCAGCATCTAAGGAATCTGCTGAGATAGCTGGATCTGCAGTTCTAGGTTAAACTTAGGGATACAGGACCACACTTAATCAATGCTGTGTGGGATAAGCTGACCCTTGTGCAGAGTGCCACCAGAGGACTCATGTATCACTTATGTCTGACAAAGCATCCTAAGTGGGACTTTGGTGGTGCACGAGGGTAATGTGGATATTTTTCACAGGAGCTAAGTTTTAACCACTATGGGAAAGATTTATACGATCCTTGTCTTTGTCTACACTTCAATTTTATTGAGACAAGTTTCCACTGAACTCAATGCGACCGACTTCAGCAGTTCCAGGGCAGAGCTGACTGCAGATTTCCAGTTAAAACAAGATTTTGCTGGAAAATCTCACCTTCATGGAGCATTTAATGGAAACAATTTACTTTCAGTGATGTCAGTGGTTTTTGCTCAGACTGTGTGGAAGCCTGGACTTGCCAGGAACTGAGTACTTCTAGTGGCCTTATTGCTCACATCACCATGGAATTGACAAGCCCAAGGCTTTCAGGTTTTACTACATAAGGACAGCTCAGTCAGCTCGCCTTTCTACAGCTCTGAGAGAGCAAACATAGTATAATGGTCCTGGGCTTAACATTTCTGGCCAGGACTCTTGTCCCTGCAACAGGATTCTGGTACACAATTTGCACATAAGACAGAGGTGTTTCTGTCACTGGTCTGAGGGCAAATCGTGGTTTTCACAGCTCCAGCCTTCCTGTGATGCAATGGTGAAGAAGTCCTGCAAGCATGTTAGTTCTTAATATTCTCTGTTTTGGGGTTGGGTATGACTTGGACACTGAAGAACTCATTGGGGTGTTAAACTTTCCTAGCCAAAAATTTGGCGGATGAAGGAGTGCTATTCCTTTATCTTAAATAAAATTACCTTACTGAAATATTAATTTTTTTACTAAATATTTTTGTTATTTTCCTTCATAATATCAACATTTGCAGTTTTCATTTCAGATCAGGAGAAAACATACCCCATTTCTATCACAGGGATTTTTCTCTTAGAAAAGCTTGTGATGGTATTTAGGACTACACCACTGAGGTTCATCAGCACTTGTCTTCCTCTCCTTGAATGGCCAATGAGCCATCCAAGTTCAGCATTGCATTGCAAATGTGAATGATTCCAACTTCGCAAAGGGGAATGGGAGACAAGGGCTAATCAGTGAGCTCAGTATGTGTCAAGTCGCCACCATGAGGCCTAATCACATATTTCTTCCTCTGTAAACTATGATTCCTTTGTCTGTAACAGGAATTTTATTGTTTAATTCAAAACCCATAAAAGTGAAAAACGTGTATTTTTTCTTAAGATCAAAGACCTCAGTTGCTGATATTTCATTACTTGCTGATGGATGAATATCTACCATCATAGCTAGCTTCTTTTTTTTTGCCTGTGTTGGAAATAGGAGCTGAACCAGAGCATGGGCTTGGCTGTTGTCTCTCCTAAAACTGGGTTAAGACAAGAAGTGAAAGCTATGTTGCTGTTGTTGTCAGACCACACTTTCTCTTTGGATTTGTTTATAATTTCTCAAATTGTAAAGTGTGTGTGTTTGGAGAGACACTATAAACTTCCCAAAGTAAGCAGAGAGCAGTACTGCTGCAGAGATTGTAATTCAGGAAAAACATTGAAACAGGGCCTGGACTAAAAGGACTGAGAGGCAGAAAGTAGAAGATTTTTTTATCTTGTTAGCTGTCAGCAGGGAATCTTGCACAGCTCTAAATTAAACATGAACATCTAGAGTTTTCTTAGGCCTTTGGCACAGTCCCATACAACATACTCATCATTATATTCGAGAGAAATGGTTTTGGTGGATAGACTATTTGATTAATAAGGAATTGGTTGGATGACCATGTACAAAGAGCTACAGTCAATGGGTCAGTGTCCAAATGGAGATCAGTTACAGTGCTCTTCTTCAGGGCTTCATATTGAGATCATTACTGTTCAATATCTTTGTTAATGACAGACAGTGGGACAGAGTGCATCTTCAGCTAATTTTTTGGTACAACCAAGCTGACTGCTGAAGTTGGTGTCCTTAAGGCAAGAGATGCCATACAATAAGATTTTGACAGACTGGAGGAGTGGGTCCTTGTAAACCTCATGAAGTTCAACAATGCCAAGTGTAAGGTCCTGGACCTCGGTTTGGGCAATCCACAATATCAAAACATGCTGAGGGAAAAATAGTTCGAGAGCAGCCCTGTGCAGAAGGACTTTAGATCCTGGTGAGTCAAAATTTGGACATGAGCTGGCCAATCATATCCTGGGATGCATTAAAAGAAGCACAGCCAGCAGGTCGAGGGAGATGATTCTGCCCCTCTTCTCTGCTCTGGTGACACCCCACCTGGAGTGCTGCATCCAGCTCTGGGGTCCTCAGTACAGCAGGAGGAGCATGGACCTGGTTGAACAGGTCTAGAGAAGGGCCACAAGAATGGTTAGAGAGTTGGAGCACCTCTCCTATGAAGTCAGGCTGAGAGAGTTGAAGATGTTCAGCCTGGAAAGGAGAAGGCTCTTGCAAGATTTTATTGCAGCCTTTCCCTAGTGAGCAGGGAAGAGGGTGGTAGGAAATGCTCTGAACATGAAAGTAGGGCTGTGAGCTGTAGGGAGGGTTGGAAGCAAACCAAGGGCTTCTTCATAGAAAAACTGGGTCTGTGAGTTGGCACCTGAGTGTTGGGCTATGGCTGTGAGAGGGGTCAAAATATAACGAGTTAGACTGATTAGATTATGAACCTAGGAGGCAGAAGGTCTAATTTTTATTTCTGACTTGCTGTATGACTAGTGCCAACTCATTTAGTTTCTCAGGGCATCAGTTTTTCCATCTGTGAAATGTGGATGATGTGACCACCATCAATAAATTGCACAATGCGAGTACAACCCCAGGAGCCTTATGGACAGATTTTTATTTAGATACTTCACCACCTTTGAAATTACATTGAATAGGTTATTTGAAAGGTTAATTGTAAATCTAAATATTGCTGACACGTTAAGAAGAATGCGGTGATCAAACAATGAACTACATGAACAAAAGAAGAACATTTAAATCTGATACGAGTGAGTTTGAACTGCAGTGGTATGAAGGTATTTTTATTTAGGCATTCTGCCAAAATGTGAGGCATCCACATTTTTATCCTGTTCATGGATTTTCTTGGAACATATATATTACCGTTACAACTTTGCAGAAGTAAGTGACTCAAATACAATTTGTCTATCATTGATGAACTGTGTAGATAAGATTTGTTGAAGAGGAAGTAATTTTGTGAACGTAAAATGGAATAAAAAGAAGAGATGTATGAGGCATCCATCACAGGATACATTTTTTACTTTCTCACAATAAATAGATCAACGGGGCTGCATTTATTTTGCAGAAGACTGTGCACTGATTTGAGGATAGTCTTTGCACCAGAAATGAATGTCACCATCCAGAATTTCCCCAAGTCTGCTACCAACTTCATAGTTTCAGGAGTAGAATATATCTTTGTAACAGAGGGTAAAAGAGGATTCAGATATGTTGTTCAGCTTAGCCTTTTCCATATAAACCATTCATGAGTTTTGGGGGAAAAAAAGCTGTGGGTTTGGTCCTAAAAGAGAGCTGATTGCAACTTCAGTTTCAGTGCTGTAATATATCCGTGCATTTTAATGTGTACATCGTGCTTGCAGCAGTATGATAATACAGAGGCAGAGCAATTACATCAGTGGAATGAACACATTTCTAATGGTATTTGTGTTATATGGATATATGGCTGTTGGCCTGTACGCTGATACTTTCATTGCTGCCATATACATGCAATCTACTTATGGTTAAGGTTGCCAGGCAAGTAATTACCAGAATGGAGTGCTAAGCAAGCAGTCCTGGTGTCAAAGAATCTGACCTTGTGAAGATAATGAGACAAGGAGAATTCAGAACAGATGAAAGCCAAGAGCACCTACTTTATCTACTGACAGCCAGAGAACACCTTCATGCTCAATCAGTTCCTGCTAATGAGACAAGATGGGGCAAGATGGTAAAACAGCAGTAACAGGCAAACTTTTTTTTCAGCTTAATGATCTATAACTTAGTCAGATGAAATTGTCTTTTAAACCAGACAGTGACATAAGTATGAACAGAGAAATACAAAGGATGTGTTTAATACATTTTAAGTTTGTTTACATTATAATGGGGAATGATTAATGGGCAGGGAAATATGTCCTGTAGTGTGGCTGGAGGAAGCTTAATCCATTTAACTTATCAAAGGGAAGGCAAAAGGGCAATGTGATCACTCTCTGAGAGTCCACATCAGGAGAGGAGTGCCAGTAATGGAGGGTATTTCAGCCTAGCTGGCAAACAGACACAGCATATACTTTCTGGAGGATGAAACCAGAGAAATGCAGATGAGAGATAGTGAGCTTTTATCCGAGAGGGTTATTTCTTACTCGGAATTGTGAAGGACTCTTTCTCCCTCAATTTATAAATTTAATTTATTTAAAATTAAGATTGGACGATTTTTGAAAGGTATATGTGCCTTTTTTTATGTGTTTGTGAACACTTGGGGGTCTAGGGGTAACTCTAAGGGGATCTTAGAGGGATCACTAAGCAGTGCAAGTTGATTGTGAGTGGACATACAACATCTTCAAACCTGTTGGAAAGTTTAAAAGTATGCAAATTACAAAATGTTGAAAACTAATGGACTAGCTAAATTGACTATTGGACTTGTATCAAGAATTAATGTAGGGGAATGCTCGAGTCTCACATGGAATATCAGACTAAAAAGTCACTCTGGTCTATTCTAATTTTGCAGTCTATAAATAGGACCAATATTGTGGAGTCGGACCAAGATTAGGAAATTCTGGCATATGCTGTAGATTACCTCTTCCACTGCATATTAGCTAAGCAGCCTTATGAGGTTCTTTGTAGGGTAGCTAGCTGAATTTCTCTGTTATCGTGCCTTCTATTTTGCCTGCCATTTTAAAGCTGCACAGGAATTACAAAGTATTCTTGATGCTTACACAAAGTTGAAGCCTCCTTCTTCCCATTCTCTATTGAAAACCTCTGCCTTTATTCACAGAATCATAGAATCATTAAAGTTAAAAAAAAATTCTAAGACTTTTGAGTCCAACCATTAACCTAATGCTGCCAGGTCCACCACTAAACCATGTCCCTAAGCACCATAGCTACACATTTTTTGAACAATTCCATTACTTCTCAGGGCAGTCTATTCTGAAAGAACATATTCACTGAAGCCTATTCTCTAAATGCTACAGTTTGTTGAGAAGATGGGAGGATGGTGGGGGGATGGACTCTGGAATATTGTTGCCCATAGTCTCAAACTTACTTGAACCTCCAGACAAAATCATAATTAAGAAAGGTCTTTGGCATGTTGATGGCAAAGATGACCTATAAGCTCAAAACCTGAGTCACTGTTTGAAATCCTTTTCCTCCACTGTTTATAGCAAAGAATTTAAGCCATCAGCTTGAAGAAAACCACTTGAAAAGCACCGATCAGAGTTTCTGAGAGGCATTTTCCTGTCCTAGTCTTCTGGAAGCAAAGGGAAACGTATTGTCCTCTTCTATGACTCAGGTGGTGAGGGGGATGAGAGGTTACAGTTTTCTCAACCCTATTTCATTTCAGAGCTGTCTTCACTCCAAATACAAAGGCCTTTCAGTGACTGGTGCTGAAGTTCAGATCCATCTCTTCAGTTGGTGAAAAGGACAAGTTCTTGTCTCTGGAAGCTGCTGGACAGAAGTTCTGCTCTTTCTGTACTGGGAGAGAATGGAAACAGAAATCCAGAGGCCAAGGTCAGGAAGGAAAGAAGCAGTGGAACCAGGGAATCTTCAGAATTAATTTCTCTGGCTAGCCCAGAATTTCACCCAGTAGTTGCTTTCCTGATCCCTGGTGAAGTTAGTTGGCCTTTTTAAAAAAAAACAAACTACAACCTAGTCGATTTAGTGTCTGAAAGCAATTAGATCACTCTGGGGACTTGGCTTGTTCTTAATTGAGTCAAAAAACTAATGGTAGTTCACAAATGCAAGTCACTCCTGAAACTTGAATGAGCTGTCACTCCTTCATTTTCTTATCCCATCTAATAAGCAATATAATACCTAGCAAAGCAGAGACCCCACCCAGATGGCGAGTTGTGCTGATTAATTTATAGACCTGTCAGATCTTGCATGTTACCACGGATGCATGTGCCTAGCTCCTGTTTTGTTTTCTTCAGTCTTTCCCTATCCTTCAGTGGTTTGTGGTGATGCCTGGTGGCCCTGCTCTGGTTGTGGCTTGGGGTGTCTGGAGTCCTGGTTTCCCAGGACTGTGGGCTGTTAGCCCCACAGGGCGTGGTGTACAGGGTCACTGAGTGTGAAGGCAGCTGCAGAGCCCCAGGGATGTGCTGCTGTTGCAGGTTTGCCCTCAGAAGACCTTCGCGAGAAGTCACATCTTTAGGCTCAAAAGCTTCTTGCTCTGGTCCCTTTCGCCTCCACTTTGAACAAAGTCTTCCACATTTTCCAAAGAGGAGACACTGAAAAGATCTGGAGGCAGTATGTCAAAACTGAAATTTGCAGCTTTTGGTGCTATAATTTTAGCCTAGAGGTATCAATAAATTGCAAGTTGTTGTTTTTTTGTTTTGTTGTTGTTGGTTGTTTTTTGTTTGTTTGTTTGAGGTTTTTTTGTGGTTTCATTTGTGTTTGTTCTGGTTTTTTATTGGACAGCTTAATAGCAAAGACATACAAGTTGAGCTTTTTTCAGAAAATACAACCTTTGCTCTATTCAGTTTGTTTTGTCCTGGTTTTCTGTTCTGTGTAGTGCTGCTCCAGATCCATCTGACATACAGCTCTGATCATCACTGCCTCAGAAGTTCAAAATTTCTTCTATTGTTTCAACTGGTAAGAGTGGAAAAGTGAGCTGTAAGTGTCCAGATTAGCACAACTAGAAAAAACAGACAAGTGTTTTGGCTTCCCTAGCCTGTATGCATCTGAGCAGACAATTCCTGTAAGGTGTTAGGAACTATTTGTCATCTCTATTACCTTTCTCCAAACACTCTACTTTTTTTTTGTTCCTCCCATTCTTACCACTTTCTCTACAGTTCTGGTGAACAAAGACTACAGGGACAAGTATCTTTACATAGACACCCTGACTCAACTCCAGAAAAGCTACTGTTGGAAGTACCAGGATGCTCTAAGTTGGCCATTGTGATCTTTGGTCCTTTAGGGTCATCCAGTTAGGAGAATCTCAGTAGTAGCATGTCCCAGCAGACTAAGCAGAGTGTTTTATCTGCATGGTGGCATTTCTTCCCACTGCGCACATTAGGTTGGTCAAAGTTATCTTGTGCATGTTCTTATCTTGCTGCACCTGAGACTCAGGAGCCCTCTCTCCAGGCCAGGACACAGTGTCATTGTGCTGCTTCATAATTCCCACATGTATATGTGGTGTGATTATTTCTTTTAACATTGAACTGAACCCCCCAACAACATGTTATCTTCAGTCATCTGTGCCTCTGAGCTTAGCATGTGTTTTGTGTTCTGGGACACATAGTTTTACATTTGACTGTCTTAAAAGTACCACCAGCTGTGCTTGGACACCCTGATCACCATTGTTTGTCTCTGCACATTCACAGATTAATAGGAGAATGTGGGAATATATACCTAACAATTATTTAAAGATTTGGTTTTTGTTTTACCTAACTCACTCAGAAACATATTTAGCCTCTTATATAGATGATATATAATGGATTATGTATGGTATACAATTATATCTATTGCATACACATTATGTAATAATGTATTTTAATGTATTTTTATATGTATGGACATTTATACATATTATGTATTATATATCCTAAAAAATTCTTTTGCTTTCAGTGTAGTTGGAGATCTACCTCAGCTGGGACAGTACACTTCTGGTTCAAGGTTTTTATTCCTTTTCAGAACTATGAGCAGTGGGTCAGCAAATTCCAGTCTTTCCCTTCAAACTGATGCGTAAGATCTACTTCCATTTGAGGCAGAATGAAGCTGTAGATAATGAGCTGCATTTGAAGTCTGCAACTTCTCATCTATTCCCATCTTATCATGGCTGCACAGTGAGCATGGGTAAGGCCCATTGCTGACCCATGCTCCTGCTGATCCCATGCTTTGGTTTCTCCATCTTCAAGAATGAGATAATAACAACACTTGTGCAGAGCACTGTAAAAGCCAGGTATTGAGAAGAGCAAGAACTGGGAAAAGGGCATGAACTGAGGACCACTTCCACCTCACTGTAAGCAGTAGCTCAGCTGCCCAGACAAGCACCAGTCCACAGCAAGTGTTGTATTCACCAAAGGTCTGCTACAAATTGGTTGTATGTTATAGGTGTTTTTTTGTTTGTGGTTGGGTTTTTGTTTGGTTGGTTGGTCCAAAAACTCCAAGGGTGCTCCTGGAGGGCTCAGAGCATTTTTCACTGCATCCATTTTCTTTTAAGGTGAAAATAATCAAACAACCCTTCAGTTATAGATGAAGTATGAATTCAGTAAAGATCAAGTATGGATTGCTCAGCAGCTTCAGATCCTTCTCCTGCTGTCCCACCCAGGGAATTGTTGAGAATTGCCTGCTACTCCAGGGAATTTCTGAGACTTTTGTGCTTTTCACTCTCTTAAACCAGAGTCAGAGTATTGTAGCTGGCAAGTGTGGGTCCTTTTTCTAACTCTGATCCTGCATGGTGGTCCTGTTCCCAAGAGTCATTGTGACCCAGGGTGGCAAAGTCATTCTCTTTTACATGGTCAGATCACACCTGCCCAGCTCTGATTTATCCCATTCTTGTCCTATGTGTGAACTGTCTCCATCCCCAGATGCACTGTAGATTTTGTGATATGAAGTCAAATGAGAATCCTGTTTAACTTTGAAAAAAAAAAAGTAATTTCTTGTCTCCCCTTCCATCAGTTGTTTTAACATTTTTTCCATTACATTTAAAGGAGAGGGGAAAATGGGATTTAAGGAAGAGTGAGAAGTAATTTGCACACCCACTCATACACACCAGAAAAAATGAGACTGAATGGGAGAACCCAACTTCCCAGGCATGCTGGAAGAGATCATGGACTGGCCAGAAGGCAGAGATTTTGGAGCATTGCCTGAGAAAGTGGCTTGTGCCCAAGAAGCTCCACCATATAATGAGTTACCAGAAGATGAATGGAAATATTCTCTGTTTACCAATGGATCTTGCCATGTGGTAGGAAATCATCGGAGGCGGAAAGCTGCTGTGTGAAGTCAGACACAAAGAGTCACTGAGGCTGATGAGGGAGAGGGTGAGTCCAGTCAATTTGCAGAAGTTAAAGCCATCCAACTAGCCCTAGAGATTGCTGAGTGAGAAAAATGGCCTGTACTGTACCTCTACGCTGACTCATGGATGGTGGCTAATGCCCTGTGGGGGTGGCTGCAGCAGTGGAAGAGGAGCAATTGGGAACGTAGAGGCAAACCCATCTGGGCTGCTGCATTGTGGCAGGACATTGCTGCACGGGCAGAGGACATGACTCTGAAGGTGCGTCATGTAGATGCTCACATGCCCAAAAGCCACGCCACTGAAGAACATTGGAACAATGAGCAGGCAGATAAGGCTGCCAAGATCAAAATAGCTCAGGTAGACTTAGACTGGGAATAGAAGGGTGAGCTATTTATAGCCAGATGGGCCCATGAAACATCAGGACATCTAGAAAGAGATGCAACATACAGGTGGGCTTGCAATTGAGGGGTGGACCTGACCATGAAGGCTGTCACACAAGTTATTCATGAATGTGAAATGTGCAGAAATCAAGCCAGCCATGCGGGTAAAATCTCCCTGGAATAGAGGACGGTGGCTGGGTTTCCAGTATGGTGAGGCCTGGCAAATTGACTATATTGGACCATTGCCACGAACATGCCAAGGCAAGAGCTACATCCTCACCATGGTGAAGGCAACAACTGGCTGGCTGGAAACATGTCCTGTACGCCAGGTCACTGCATGGAACACCATCCTAGGTCTGGAGAGAGGTGCATTCTGTGGAGACATGGGACTCCAGAAAGAACTGAGTCAGATAATGGTACTCACTTTTGGAACAACCTCATAAGATCTTGGTCAAGAAAACATGGCATTGAGTGAATATATCATATCCCTTATCACCCACAAGCCTCTGGAAAGACTGAAAGGTATAATGGACTGTTGAAGACCATGTTGAAAGCATTAGGTAATGGCACATGGAAGCACTGAGAAGCAATTTGGCTGAAGCTACTTGGCTGGTCAATAGTAGGGGGTCTGCCAATCACCCTGGTCCTGCCCAAACAAAACCCCTACACACTGTGGGAGGAGATAAGGTCCCTGTACTACACATGGGAAAGTGGCTGGGGAAGTCTGTGTGTGTTTCTCCTCCCACAAGAAAAGGCAAACCCATCTGTGGGATTGTTTTTGCTCAGGGGCCAGGGTGTACTTGGTGGGTAATGAGGGAGGACAGAGAGATATGATGTGTGCCCCAAGGTGATTTAAACTTGGGGGAAAAATAATCTGTGTTGTAAATTATGTGTTGCGGGGAGTACAGTAGCAAGACAAGGAAGAAAGAATTTTGCGAGAATGGAGAAGAGTGTGATAGTGACCTGAGCCAGGCTGGTGTCAGTGCCCAATGACCAAATGTGCTGCCTTCTTCTGTCCTGAGTATCCATCCTGATGGAATGAAGCCCAAGACCTGGAGGAGTGGAAGAAGGCCACAAAATAGGGAAATAACATATATCTGTGAAGGCACAGGAGATAGTGAGATATGTGTATATGCTAGCAAAGGATATTTTATCTGAGATCTGAGTATGACACAAATGGTATGGAATAAGGGGTGAAGATTGTACTGGGTCTGTCTGAGCCCGTAGCAGCCTTAACAGTGCTATGAGATAACACTCCACTGTTTTGACTACTGTGAGGCAAAGGCCAGATTTTGGGAGAGGGCACAAGCAAGCCAGGTGACCCAGACTGACCAAACAGATATTACATACCATATAGCATCACCTCAGATATAAAGCCAAGGAAAGGAGCAGGAGGGGTGGGGGGCATTTGGTTGTTTCCAATGCCACCTGCTAAAAGGATGACCAACACGTAGAGCCCTGCTTCTCAGGATGCAAGCTCACATCAGGAATGAGAAGTAGAGATTAGATTTTTTCTGCTTTGCTTTTTGCATGCTCAAACCTTTTGCTTACAGTAAACTGCCTTATCTCAAAACCCGTAAGTTGTTGTCATCTTATTGAACAAAGGGGAGGAGCAAGAGACTGTGCGAGCCCTTGGCGGCCAGCTGGGGTCAACCTGTTACACTTTCCCAACTTTAGCCTAACTGTTCTCAGTTCAATGAGATAAAAAAATTCAAACAATGAAAGCTTTTAACACCAGTATGATTTTTTTCATTGTCTTCATTCTTTTGTTAGAAAAATCTCTAGCAAATGTAACTAAATGCTGAAAATGTGTCCTGTCCTGTTATTTCAAGAAACTACTAAAAAAATTACATCAAAATTACATCTGAGAATACAGAATTATGACTTTTCTTATAACAGCCGAGCTGCTTTTGGGAAACATTAATTCCAATCTTTGTGTAGAATAAAGCAGAGATTTATGGAGTTAGAGAAGGATCTGCCCATGTCTTTTAATTCAGCTGTGCTGTAGAAGACAAATTTTCTCTCTTATTATTTTTTTTTCTTTTTAAGTACTTAATGACCAACTTGCAGAAATAATTTGATGTTTTACAATCTTTAAAGAAACTGGAATGTGTCTATCTGTGCATGTGTGTATATGCACACTGATATATAAAAAGCAAAGTAAAAATAAAATTTTTGCATCTTGACTTCAGATTATATTAGACATAAAGGAGGACAAGCTGGCAACATTGTTATGTCATTTCGTGTGGCATTTTTCTTCTTTGTGTTAATATCTCACTTTGTGGCTGATTAGGAGCCAGATGAAACCTGCTCATTAAAAATATAGAGCAACATACATTTCTTGAGCCAGTCAGGAATCACTTCAGTCATGCAGGTAGCATGGTTCTGCAGGGTCATTTTGGGTTGTCATCAGCACAAGAAGACAATAATTGGTGGTATTTTTTTATATGTGTAGCTAGACTTCATACTGAAGATTTTTTGTGCAAATAACTGCTTTGAATCCACAGATATTTTCTGCAAATTGCAGAAGGAGATTATTTAATCTCAAAGACCAAAGTAATGTTTTTCAAAGAATTGGGCTATACCACAAATGGTTACTGAGAGTATTCTCTTCATTGTCGTATCATTGCACAATTAATACTAGATCTTTTTAAAAGCTGTCTTGATTTCTACAAAATATGTTGTGTCACTATGAAATACAGCTTCAAGATAATGTAGAGAAGATGGCTTGGCTGGGTGCTTCATTCTGGCAGTGTTTGGCTGCCAGTGGGAGAGAGGGGCAAAGATGAGATCTGTGCACGTCTGGGTGGATATGTGGTATCTCTCAAATATGTGGGATGTGCATCCTTGGGTGCAAGACCTGTTCAGGCAGGAAAGCAGCAGTAGTGTGTTGGGGGAAGCTTCCTTCTGCCATCTCTGAGAGAGCAGCCAGAGTGTGAGTACGGTGCTGTGCCTATCTGGGAGGTGTCTGTCACCCACAGGCTTGGGGGGAGCAGCCCTTCCTTCAGATGGAGCTGGGGATCTGAGGTACCCAGACACTGCTGTGCAGTTGCACATATTCCTGAGGTTACAGAGCAAAAGTGAACCTATGCTGAAAGCTGTGAAAAGGTGCAGGGATTGAGAGCAGGAAGTGCCTGACTTGGAAAGAAACATGTAATGAAAGAAATGGCTGGTTCTGCTCTGAAGTTTAGGGCTCCCTCTGCTTCAGATGGCCAGGACTTCCCTGTAACATCATTTCAGTTCATCTGTGCTGACCTGAAAAAGCACCTGCATCTCTCTGCTCTGTGTGCTCCGGGCCAGGAATGCTTTTGGGGCAAGCATTGCTAAGAAGAAATGCTGCTAATTAGCAGAGTTGAGGTAACAAGTGGGTTTAATCCTGGGAAGGAGTCCCGTGGAAAGGAATGGGAAGCTGGTGCCCAGGGATCTAGGAGTGGCAGAAGATCCTCTGTCAGCAGCTTGTGCTGCTCCATCCTTTTCCTTTTTTCTGGCCCTTGTTTCAACATGCATTTTTCCATTACTGTGAAGCCCTGGGAGGGAACAGAGCTTAAAGCCCCAAGGTGCAAGCCTGATCTGGGGGAGAAGCAGGCTGGCAGCACACAGGGGCAGTCAGATGCACGCACTACAGGAAGCCTGTCAGTCATGGCCATAGGGATGAGACACAGACAGAATGAAATTCAGCCTCCTGACAGCTGATGCAGAGCTGACAGCTCTGCAACAGACACTAAAAGTAATTGTTAGATGCAGCTTTGTGGAAGAAAATGATCTAAGGCTGAGCGAAGAACAAACTGTCACCCAAGGAGCAATGATGGCAGCATCAGCTGTCCTGCCGTAGAGATCCTTCTGAAAACTACCTCAAATTCTATTTTTTTTATTTAAACCCATGATAGATAGTATAAATTGAGATTCCAGGCAAATCTAAGTTCATCTGCTGGAGGTGGAATTGTAGCTGAAAGACTGTCAGCTGAAGAAATCGGTAGAAGAAGTCTTGACAGCCCAAGTTTTGTACCCACTTAGACAGAACAACCTGCTTGTGCAGAGTGGTCCTGGGCAGTAGCAGGAAGGGAAAAGCAACCCTCAAGCTTGTGAGGTATGGGGAAGCTATGAAAACCAAGAGAAACTTCTATTTGCTGCTATTTTACTGACAAAATGGGATGCATGAATGTTCACCAACAGCAACAGTCATATGATTATAGATAGGTGCAGTTTAAATATACTTTTCATAGGAGAACTTGTGGTGTTCAGTTCAATTTTTCTTCTTATCTGCCGACATCCTTCTGTATCACTTTGTGACACATTTCACCTTGATAAGATGTTTTCCAACAAATTGAATTAAATACTGAAGTTTACATTAACTGAGCAAATCATACAAGTCTGGAGTGCTTCCATGACCTCTAGAGGAATGGGCAACTAACCCACTTAAGGATCAATATTTTAGGCTGAAGATCCTTCACAGTCAAAATCTTCACATTTTTCTAAGTTCACATTTTCTAGGTGCAAATTTCTGAAGTTACACCAAGAAGAACTGAATTGTGGTATTGGATGTAAAGTCCATACTTTCCCTACTAACAGTTTAGATTTGGAATAACTGTTTGACTACCTCAGAATAGGAGAGAGAAGATGACAAGATCTGTTTAGTGAATATAGTGTGATGATCTAACTTTAGATACTATTCAGGTCTGCAGTTCTGGTTCATGAAACTTGGCTGATGTGTGTCTTTTCTGGATGTATTCAGACTGGGAATTTTGGATAAAAGCACAGAACGTGTAACTTCTTGTTAGGAATCTGTTAAACCTTATGGCTATTGATCCATTGCAGTTTTGTTTAAAATAGAAACATACATAAAGGCAACAGTTATATGCAAACAAAAAAATTAGAGTTTTTCAAAGCAGTGAGTCTGAATTTAATTTAAAAATATCCATGAATGAGTTGACATGATTTTCAGAGAAGTCTCCCATGTTTTCCGAATGTTTATCCTTTCTCTAATCACTGGAAGAGTGGCTGCAGACTGTAATTATTTTATTTTGAAAATGTGATGAGACCAAGAAGTCTAGAAGCAGAATAGTTATTTAGAATAACTTTCAAATTCAGCAAATTTGTATGCTTCACACAAAACAAAGAGTCTTTGGATCAGTAAGAGGGAACTAAAACAGAAAAAAGGGATAGCTTATGTTTTCAGTGAAGAACTAAAGCTTAGCTGTACTTTCTTTTCATAATTTTTGAGCTTACCACATCTTCCTGTATGTTGTCTGCCTTGATAGACAGCAGGATGACAGATGACATTATGGACTAGATGGAGGGAGACAGACTACATGCACTTTCTTCTTTTATCCCTATTTTCTGTTATGCAACCTATGCAAATCAGGTAGAACATTATTAATCTAGGGAAGAAAACATGAAGTTTCTATGTTAAATGTTGATCTAGTTGCAAGATTTACATTATTACATACCTTATGATTTCTCTATAAATAGAATCCAAGTATCATGAAGGTTGGAAAGGACACCTGAAGGTCCTCAAGACGTTTTTCAAGAAGTAAGCAAAATTACTTGCTGCTGTTTCCCTGGTAATTCAGACAAGTATCAAAAAACCCCAGATAGTTACTTCATTATTTAGATCAATCTCTTATAGTTATGAGGCAAACCTTAATTATAGCATCATTCCATTACACCTGAGCAGACCTCAAGAAGATTGAGAAAACTTCTTCAGATTTTATAGGTGTGCAAAGGTTCAAACGAATACCAAAGTTAAAACTGGATAAATACTACCTGAAGGTGTTTGTCAAAATATGAGCCCCTTTCTTTGCTCATGAATGGTTTGTGATCTGATTTTCATTTGCACGACCATATTTGTTATTCAAAAATGTTCATCAAATAGTTAATTCAATTACCTTTTGCTCTCTAGTTGATTTATAGCACCTGGTATTTCAAACACTCTTGTTTGCATGACTGAAAACCAAAGGTAGGAAAGCACCACAATGGAAAGAAAGCATAATGCCACATGGTACAGTTAATTAACACAGTCAGAGATTCTGAAATAAGGCTGTAACATGCAATATTTGGTCAAATATCTAAGACTTCCAAAGAGCTCTTGAGCTCTTGAAAATGTCTTTATCATGCCTGAGGATAGAAATATCTGTCAGTTACCTAACCCAAGTCTCAGGTTTGCTGCTCTCCAGATTTCATGTGATGGAACACTTAAAGATATTTTAAAATTCTCTTATGAGGCTAATTCAAATTGAAAGCAGAAGGAAAAACTTTCTCTTAATTTTCGAATAGATATCCCAAAGAATTTTACATTAAATCTCCCAGAGTCTTTGGCTCAGTGCTGAATGAAGACTCTTATGGATGTTGACAAAGTTACTCATCTTTCTACAAAATGATCCAGTGACTTAAACCTCACATATATTCAATGAAAGCAGAAGT
The DNA here is from genome assembly GCA_013390005.1 of Calyptomena viridis. Classification (NCBI taxonomy): domain Eukaryota; kingdom Metazoa; phylum Chordata; class Aves; order Passeriformes; family Eurylaimidae; genus Calyptomena; species Calyptomena viridis. The sequence continues at coordinate 199,389 of WEIV01012172.1, forward strand.
GCATCATTAATGAATCTAAACTGACCTAAAGTAATTCCAAAAGTTTCCTGTTACCTAACCATTCTCTTTTGTTTTTATAATGAAAAAATGCATGGTTGTTTGAAAAGGAAAGACTCTTGATTGAGCTATCAGAAGTCAGTAACAATTCAAAGTGAACTTGAAAAAAAATCTGTAGAGGTTTTGTTTTACAAATTCTTCAGAACACTAATTTCACATCCTGTTCTTTAAAATGTGCTTGATTTTGTAGTGATAATTATTGAGGATGTGAGTGAATCAGAGTCTGAATCACTTAAAACCTCTATATCCATTAATAATGTTCACCAGTGACTATTTCTCAGCTCCATATTTAAGCAGTAATTCCAACAATGAAGTCTCGTTGCGTTTCAAGAAAATAAGTATTAAAGTAAACAGCTTGTTCTGTATTGAGATGATTAGAGGAGGAATTCAACAAAGACTAGACTTCTGTCAGTCCAGTTAGGAATTTATTATCCAAAGCTGTTGTGATAACAGTGTTATTTCAGTGGATACAGGCTGTTCAAGTTTCCTGGGATTTAAAGGTGAATTCAGGTCATTCATTACTTTTGTTTGCATTATAAATCTGTAGCATTAAGAGGGAGTGGAAAGAGATAAGCATGCTACAAATAGTACAAATGAATATGGAAGAGACCACTTTAACCCCCTAATTCTTCCTGTATGAAAATCTCACTCCCTCCATGATAGAATCACAAAAATAAGATGGAAGAAAAACCGACCAAATTTCCTTTCCCATCCATACTGTGTGCACTTTCTTATGCATGCAGGACATCCTCTGAAGCTCTCAAGCTTGTCCACTTTGTGGATTCTGCTGGGTTCTTTGAACAACGGAGTTCAACACCACCAGTGTGAACAACAGAGAAACTGGGGAACTTGCCCAATAAACTAGTTCTTGTAGAGTGTGCTGTGATTTTTAATGACTGTAATATATACTGTGAACAATCCCTAACTGACATGTAACTTGTGGAAGAAGCTGTGTTGAAATTTGTGTTTCAGTTGTACTTGTAGTAGCTCTACTCCTCAGCAGCCTTGGATTGACTATGGTTGGGCATATTCCTTCATCTTGAATACGTTCCTCTTCTTTTTGTTCCCAAAAGAGTTGAAAGAGCAAAAAAAAAAGGTATCTATGCCCCCAGTTTTTCCAAACTGACAGTAGGGTCTTCCTCTTTCCTATTTGTTCCTATCAGATAATTTTTTGCTATGAAAAAATGTAGAAAATTCATTTTCTGTTCCATGGTGTCTAGATGGATAGCTTCTAAGCAGACTAATCTTGCTTATTCATTGTATTAATTGCTCCCTTTTGCTAATTTCTTTGTAGTTAGTCTACTTTTAATTAGAGGATGAAAGCTGTTTGTTCTTTTCCTCTGATAAGCCATGGCATAGGCCTTCTCTGTATTGGGGGAGATCTGATGTTATCTTACTGCTTTGGCTGTTTGTGTCAAGTGGAAGGCTGCAGGACTCAAGTCACTGGAAATGTCATGTGTGGAGATGAAAGCTAAGGTTCTCTCTGGAGCAGTGGTACAAGAAATCTGTTTTGAGATACATCCTCGGATACATAAATGTCAAATGTGAATCTTACGAGGGATGGAATTGAGTGTTATAATAAAGAATTCAGATTGCACTTAATTATTGCTTTTCATAACTGGAAATCAACTTGAACTTTTTATGTAGTTTTTCAGGTTTTTGAGGTTTAGTGCCATCAGTACTAAAGTTTCACTTATAAATCTTAGCATGGTCATCATCCTAATTATTCCCACTTACACATGCAAACTCAAAACACCTTGCCCTTTTGGGATCTATATGGTGTTTTCACTATCAGATTGTGATGCCCAATTATATATTTAGAAAAGATACTAATAAAAAGCGAAGAATGTGTCCAAGTAGACATTAAATAGGTGGATAATTACAAAGATATTAGAACATAGTCCTGCAGTGTCCTCCAATCCATTCTGTCATGAATTGTTTTAAATAAGTTTCCCTTTCAGAGTGTAAAAGAAAGATACTCTTTTATTTGTAGGACTTGATCTGATCTGAAAACTGTTTGAGATCTTAATTTTACCATTATATCTCCTGTCTTCAGAATCTATCTTCCGAAGGACCAAATTAAAAACAAGATGATGAGATGAGATGAAGTGATACAGCCAATCAACCACTTCTCCTACCACTGTAATCACCAGGGGACACACTTTGAATGTTCAGCTTCCCTCTCTTCTATTCCACTTGTACGGAGCCTGGCAGATGACAGATTCACTCAACCTTGTACTTACTCTTAAGCACCTTTCAACAAACACAAGCAAAACCACTCTACCATAGTAACACTAACTCCTACTTCCTTTGAAAAGCTATTGCAGTTACAGAGAGGGAAAGCATCAGCTGTGTGGGTAAAAGCATGCCCTCCCTCTGAGCATAGCTGCTGGCAGGATGGTGACGTGTCTCACACAAGTGTTGGTGCAGACTGCATTTCAGCACAGCTGGGAGTCCTGTTGCCCACTGAGCCCACCTAACTGCACAGAGCATAGGCTGACTGACACCCTTTAAGGCAAATGTAGAAAGTTTGCTGTAAAACCTGATACAGTTTTTGACATTGATGGATATGAATAGTGAGAAATGTCAGTTCGAGATGAAAAGCTACTGGTGAAACAGCATCCTCCAAACAAATTCCCATGATACCACAGCAGACTTTAGCAGCTTTGATTTTCTTGACACAGAAGCTGGTAGCTAGACGTCTAGATGTAACTTCAGTTACATTATTTTCAAAGAGTTGCTGGAAGGGTTGTAGCCTATTTGCAGAGTACATTTTCTCTCCTAATACGGAGGAAGGTTGCTTTTGTACTGTTGGATACATGGAATATAATAGATAGGTATGTATGTGTTCAGGCACATATTTATGTCTGATTTTAAGAAATATGTATGTGGGAACAAGACATACTGCAAAACAGCATTCCTTTTCATCATCTTGCTTTTCCCTAGCCAAAAATCCAAGCGCCTTAGTAAGAGTACAGAAAGACACCTATTCAAATAGTTGCAGACTTTATTTCTTTCCTCAAAATATTAAATTTTCTCTCCAGAATTATATTCCTCAGGACTAAGAGTTAGAGGCCTGTATTAGTTCCTAGGTCTGAGATCCAACAGACTACATGATGCTATATCATTGTCAAGAAGACATTAGTGTTACCACCAGGTGCCTAAAATCAGATTTTTGCCCTCAGGACGATAAAAGCTGGGGAGATAGGAAAAGTTTTAAAAGACTTTTCTGTCCTGTCCTGGTTGATAAATGGTTATTTGCTTGTTTGTTTGTTTGCATATTACTTGATTACATTTTTGCTTTTCAAAAATGCCTAGGCATTGGTTCCTAAATTTACATAAACATGTCTGATTTATGAAAAAATTTTATACAGAAAAAGTTTAACTAATCCTACCTAATTACATTGTAAGTTGTGTTTTTTCCATTCGTTGTTCTTACTGCTGTTTTTAAGGAAGACATTTTAAGCCCTTTTTTTAAAAAAAAAAGTTCATTCTGCACTTGAATAGATAGATTTCTAAAGGTAAGAACATGACTTCACATGTGGTGGTGTGCAATTAGCATATATTTCTCACTGTATATCATTGTTCTGTTATATGGTATGTCCTGTTATAATGTGCCCCACCCCTCTCCCCAGATGGTTTGTCCCTTCCCTTGTTCTCCCTTCCCATTGGCTGGAGCCCCTATAAGAACCAGGGGCCGGAAGTGGGAAGGGCTCTTCCCTGGTTATCCCCCATAAGCTTGGACCCTCCAGGTGGCCTGTTGCCTCTGGAGAGAATAAACTTGTATTATATGTAACCAGGGAGAGCCGCCAGCAATTTCTTCGTCCTCCGTTTCCCTCAGCCATCCCCTGGGGAGTGCAGGGGATACACTTACCCCGGCAAGCCCTGACAGGGGATGGCTACATTCACATACAAAAAATACAACAAATAGTACTCAGAAGACTTTCAAAAATTTTCTAAAGCATTTGTAAAGCTTTTCTTGTAAATGTTTTTGCTACATCTGTTCCTTACATACTGCATGTTGTAGAACACTACAACAGTTTTAACAGTCACATCTTGAGGATACGCAGCACTTACCACATTTGCAGGTCATTCATCAAATCAAAAACTTTTACCTTAAAACTGCCCTCTTTTATGCTGTAGGTATAGTGAAAATCTAAAAACAAATTTTTTTTTTTTAAATTATTTTTTTACTACTCAAGGTCCATGTCATGCCTAGTGAGAGGTAAGAATAAACATGACTGACAGTTGAGAAGTCTCATTCACCCTTTCAGTGGTACTAAGTTATTACTTATAACAATGAATTTTTGAGAAAAACAATATTAGGTTTATAATTATTTGTACATTGCCTGATTCACCTTGGGTGACTGACTTGGGTACTATGCCTCCTAAGCTTCTTACACAGACACTTTCTAAGAGATGATGAAGATAAAGATACTTAATAGCATATTTCACAGGCAACTTAGCTTTTGTGCACTGAATCTTCTGAGAATGCTGAAAATACCTACAGCTTTTCAAGAACTTTTATTTTTATTTTGTGTGTGTGTGTGTGTGTGTGTGTTTGTGTCTGTGTTTGTGTGTGTGTTGGTTTAAGGTCCTTGGGCTAAGAAGAAAAAATCTGTTTCCAGCTGTAACAGGTTGACCTTGGCTGAACACCAAGGGCCCGCAGAATCTCTATTGCCTCTTTTCCTGTCACTGGACACCACTGGAAAGAGCTTGGGTCCATCTTTTTGTTTTCCTTCCATCAGGTATTTTTACACGTTGATAATATACTCCAAAGCCTTCCTTTCTCCAGGCTGAACAGGCCCAGCTCTCTCTCTCTCTCTATTGCAGATATTCTGTTCCTTGAATCATTTTTATGACCCTTCCCAAAACTCTGGTACAGAGGAGCCCAAACATGGTCCCGGTACTTGAGATGTGTCTCACCAAGGCTGACTAGAGAGAAAGGATTACCTCCCTCTGTCTGCTGACAACATTTTTCCTAAAGCTGTTCCTCCCAGTTTGGTATCATCTGCAAGTTTGCTGAAGCTGCAATCTGTCTTGTTGTCATTAAGGATGTCACAGGACTGGGCCCAGCATTTTTGGCTCTGTTTTAGGAACTTATCATTAATACCTTCGAGAAACATCCTCCATTACTTTTGCGCTGCTGTGTTGCCCTTCCAATAGATAATGGGATGATTAAAGTCTCCCAGAAGGATCAGGGCTTGGTGAGATTCCTCCTTGTTTGAAGGACGGACCATCTTATGCTCTCTAACATCCAGGTTGCACAGGGTCTCTTTTTTGGGTCAAGGTATGTCTGCAAAATGTAAAACATTTGCAAGATAGTTTAAGGTTTGCAAGATAGTTTAGATTTCAAGGTTTTTGCCAAAAATGCCATGCATGTCCAGCTTGATTTCTAAAGAAAAGTTCCTGTTGTGCAAAGACTTGTAAATTTTGAAAAGACACGCAGAATTATTTCTGGTATACGTGACTGGGATTCAAAACCAAGGCATCGGTACTCTGAAGGTAATCTGGAATGTTCTGGTCCATAAACTCAAGCAGTGAAGGACAAAACTTGTCTGTGGTTTTGAGCTCCTTTCTGACATTTCTTATGTCTTTATTAGAATGTGTCTCCTGGAAAACCTCTGACCATGTCTTGACTAAGCAAAGGGATTTTATAAGAATGTACCTAAATCTCCTCCACTCAGTTACGACCTTTTTTTAATGTTTTTTTTTTTTTTTTTCTTTCTTGGATAGTTTCTATCCCCTACATAAAATGTGATGCTAGAAGGTATAGACTATCTCTTGTTTTGTGCCACTGTTTTCTTGTAGTTCATAAGAGTCCTTTAATCTGCAGGATTAAACCTGCATTTCTGGTGCCCACTACATCAGTCAAGGTTACTCCCTAGCCCAGAGTGATTCAGTTACACCACTTTTTTCTAGCTAGTACAGCAGTGCAGACAATATTCTCAGGAGCTGATGTTCTCGACTCTGCCACTTCTGGCTGGGTTTCAGCACCAGTTCGGCTTCGATTTAAATCTGTAGATGCAAAACAAAGCTTATGTATCTTTGATAACATGCAATGAGAGGTCTTTTGGGGACATATTTATTTGTATTCTATTTTAGAATATTATTTTTCATTGTGTTAGGCTAGAAGAGATTTCACTGCCTAACATGATAATATACTGTGGCATTATAATTTCTCTTGCAGCATGTTGAATATCTTTGTGAAGTTTACAAATAATTCTTAGTGGTATCTATTTATTTTGATTTAGTGTCTTATTTTGAATTAAGATTAATTCAGTGATTTTATGTAGATAGTTTTTGAGGGATTAAATTTGCAATTTAGTATATTTTTTCTAAAATTTTCCAAAGTGATAGGCTTAAGCCACCATTGAGTTTTATTAGAATATGCCAGTAATATGACTGGTATTTTTAAAGACACGAAAATGGGGAAAACAAAATTTATCTGTTCTCAGTAGTTAATGATCAAATAGAAATAATTCCATTAATTCTGAAATAACTAAATTAGAGTATTTGGATTTTTATGTCCTCTATTCAGGTTCAATTATCTGTAAATTAAACCCTGGTTTTAATTCTCACTGTTTTGATCTCATAGCTTAAAAACATATATTAATACAATATGCAAATGGGAGATGATGTATGCTTTAATATTTCTATTGGTGCATTAAATGGGCTCACTTTTGAGCTGGGTCACTTCTGAGGCAGTTTTGGTTTCTGTAGCTGCAGTACTCGATTTTGACCACTGAGTGTCAGACACTGAATAATCTTTTGACATTGTTTTACCTTTTTGCTTCATCCCTTACCCTCTGCAGCACAGTGTTAAAAAAAAGTTATGGCAGATATTCCTAGCCCCTGCTGTAACCAGAAAAAAAATCCCGATTTTTTAATAGATTAAATTCCATCACTAAGACTTAAAGAGAAGAAATTTGAGCTTGTTAAAAAGAAAGTTTTAGCAGCACACATTACAACAAGACAAGTGCCTTGCTATGTGCTTCACTGGCGGCACAGCATATGAGAGAGTGTATTTTACTAATTAGAGGGATTGTGGGCAGTTAAAATCCTGGTTTTGGTGTAGCTGTTACGTGATGTTTGTTCTTTTTCAAAAGCAGAGGATAGACATCACCATAAACTACTTCTCATGATTATTCTGTGGTTTACTGTCTGGGACTCTGAGATGAGGAAACCCCATGCTGCTTGGTGTCTGTCTCTGTGATGTGCTAAGGGCATCTGTGCTAAACTGCCTTGGTGTGGGCTTTGCAAATTCTCTTGATGGAGACACCATTTATACATTCAGTAACTTCTTTGCTAGCATATTCAGTTTCCTTTTCCTCCAAACTTTTAACTATTGCAAATATACAGATGAAACACTGGCGCATAGGCCAGAGCTTATGGTGCTGTTGTTGCTAGCTTGGGGGAATCCACTGCCATGAGATATAACTGAGTTAAGAGCTTAGTAACAGTGAGATAATTGTCATCTTTTAGTTAAAAGGAAAGGACACAGTTGTGGCAGCCACCACTGCACCCATTAAAGACAGACCTGTTAGCAATACTGTCTACTGCAGGTTCTCTAATGCTTTTCATTGTGGGTCTCTGGCTTTCAGCTGTTCATACCTGCTGAACTTACACACCTGTCTTGCTGTCTTGGTGTTTCCTCTCAATGTGTCTGCATGGTAAACAGAGGGATCTCTCACACTGAATTGCAGAAGAAATATAAGGTGGGAAAACCTGAAAGAATTGGTAAAGACTGAACCCTCCAGCAAAGAGATGATAATGACTGTGGCTGGGAGCAGAGGGAGAATTTCAGGTGACATGGAGCAGATATGGGGGATGCAGGGATAGTGGACATGATTGTTATCTGTGTTTACAGTGGATGTGAAACCCTCAGCTTTGGGCTTTGCTTCAGCTCATGCAAAAGAAAAAATACAGTTCTGTGCAATGAAGATTACTATAGGGAAGTACCTAAATCAGCATTTTCTTTGCAGCCTTCTGTCAGTCACTAATGGATGTTTAGAAGTATCTACTAATGGCCACTTAAGGGTTTGTCAGTAAGATTATCTCAGGAATGTCACTTGAAGAATTAGGTGGAATCTCTCTGCTACAGAGCTAACTTGCTATGTTGATGGAGTTATAAATATGAATTTTTTCTAGGTTTCTCTGTCACATGATGTTGCAAAGCATTACGTGCTTTGGAAAACCTCCTGAAGGACAGTTAACTAAAATGGATCCAAATATCTTGGTGCCTCAGCTTCCTTCCCTTCTGCAAAGTGTCCTTGCTCTCATCATCTCTAGCATATCAGAAAGATAAACTCATATTGGCTGTGGATCAGTTGCTGTGAAATGACACCATCATCACAGGAAATTCCAGAAGGTAATGGATAACTTCATACTTGATAAAACATTGGTCTGTGGTACTGCAAATAATGCCTGAGCCATCCCTTGAAAGGAAGTACACAGAAAGATTGAATGAGAGTTTGCACATCAGCTATTCTGCACACAAAGTGAACCTGGGATATGATGCTGTGGCCATATCACGGTCTGTACTCTATGTCACACAATAGAGTATTTCACCTCACAATGCTTACAGAAAAAACAGTTGGAGGCTTTATTTATCTCAAGATTTTTGTGGTCTGGAAAAGGTGATCCAGACCACTGTCTAGAGGGTAGCACACTTAAATGGGTGGTGGAGAGAATCTCCTTCCCTTGCTCCCCCATCCCTTAAACATCACATCTGGCTAGAAGTTCTGCAGCTGTCTAGAGGGTTGTCTGAGTCTGTGCCAGCAGAGGTATCTCTTGGGAGACAGGAATGCACATAGTTGAAACAGTAAACAAAATAAGCTCTAATCAATTTAGACACGAGACTGTTGGTCTCTGTGGATTATTTCTAAGAGATCTCAAAGGAGAGCTTAAAAAGGCAGCTTTATTGCCTGGAGGCTTGTCAGAATCTAACACCTCTTCCCGAAAAGCGCAAGTCAAAATGGATGAAAATTGCTACTTCTAAAGCACAGATGAGTTCGGTGGAGGAATCATTAGGAAAAAACTACAAACTGTTATGCAAGAGGACAAGCCTAGAGAGCTCCCTACCGGACTTCATAGTACCTATGAAGATGTTTTTTCAGTGTTACAATAATTGTGAAAAGCATGTCAATGATGTTGAGCCAGTTACACATTTTGCTTTGTAGCACGGTAAAACCCATGTAAATACCTGATACTTAAAGTACTACGGAATGCAAAAAGCACCTCCAGAAAAACAAAGATAGTTTGCATCAAGTCAATTAAACTGTGCTAAGATGTTGAGTTTCTAAACTTTTAAATTCCTTGTGGTGTAAATAAAATCAAATGCCATGTATCAATTTTCAATAAAATTCCCTTTTTGGGGGATAAAATTGTTAAAGTTAGACGTATAAAAATAAGATCTTGAGCAGTTTCAAGATCGAAATTCTTTCTGAGATCAGGAAATTTATAAAACTATCTCAGATTCAGTTTTACCTATTCAATGTTTTATAAACAAAAAAAAATTGTGTTAAGAGCCTCTCAACTACCTCTGCTCACATGTAGCAGCCAGGATTATTTTAGTTCTCCTAGTAAGTCTTGCTGCTGAAGGTGAGACCCTATGTGGCAAGCAGCTGCAGGCAGGTGTGCATTGTGGCTCACAAGAGTTGTTATTAATACGAAATTCCTACTTACTGAGAGTACAAAATATATCCTTCCAGTTTCCATAATAGAGCCCACACCTGAGCAAAGGTAATATGCAGAAATACCACTGTTTGTTATGAGGAACAATCAGCTAGACAAGCTGGGAAAAAAAGGGCTTATGTTGCAGTCAGTTAATTTGAACAGAAAAATATCTATTTTGGATTGAAATCTAATCAAGTGTTTGAGACAGTTCTGTTTGGAAAGGGCAGATGATTTTCACTTTGAATTGCTTCATTTCAAAATCTCTGCCAAATTATCTTGCTGGCAAGATGGAGCCACCTGGCATTTTTGAATGGCTGATGGGGGTGGCTGCATGCCAAAAATTTGCCAGACTGTGGCGATTAGTTTTAAAGAACTTGGCCTATGCTGTTCCTTCTCTGTGCAATGTCCTTTGGTGCCTCAAATCAGGCAGATTCCTGCATGCTTATCAAGAAAGGTGAAGAGCTTTTGAAGTTANACAGCTGAAGGAATGTTTATTCTGACCCTGCAGTGTAGATGCAGTTTTTTTTTGCATAAAGCAGAGGCTTCAATGAGCTGGGAGTTGAGAAACTGAATGAATTTTTTACTTCAGAAGTGATGATTCAAACTGGGATCCAAACATACTGCCAGTATGGATGGAATAGGGAAACTGGTGGTTGTGTGTGCTGAATTTGTGGTCAAATAGAAGACTTCAGTCTGTGGATGTATGTTTATAAGCACCTCAGAAAAAACTTCTTGGGTTTCTTATGCATTTTAGTATGAAAGGACCCCTACTCCTGATGTATTCACTGTTGTTTAGGAGAAGGGAACAATAGCAGGGACAAACATGAANCTGTTTGGAAAGGGCAGATGATTTTCACTTTGAATTGCTTCATTTCAAAATCTCTGCCAAATTATCTTGCTGGCAAGATGGAGCCACCTGGCATTTTTGAATGGCTGATGGGGGTGGCTGCATGCCAAAAATTTGCCAGACTGTGGCGATTAGTTTTAAAGAACTTGGCCTATGCTGTTCCTTCTCTGTGCAATGTCCTTTGGTGCCTCAAATCAGGCAGATTCCTGCATGCTTATCAAGAAAGGTGAAGAGCTTTTGAAGTTACGGTGGATGCTCTTGAATCTGCAGTTTTGGTCACCAGAAGGTAACATGGCAAATGGCACTGGTGTTTCCAGGAATCTCGTTGCTTTTTGCCTTCAATCTTTTACTATGAAGTATTCGTTGAGAGGAAAAGGTGGTCCACAGCTGCCTTTCAGTTTTGTGGAATAATTATACTTCTGCTTGTGGTGGTGATAACAGAAGGACAAGTGTTCCTGGAAGGAAATGCTCAGCCTAATAATTATGTGTACTGTTTACTAATAGGTGTTTTTTGTTCCCTTACTTTGCAGTCCAGATCCATTTGTGACATGCAAAATGAGTTCTGCATTTTGGCTTTGAAATTCAGAAGAGGTTTATTATCAGAAAAAAACCCTGTTCATATTTAATAAAT
>WEIV01012172.1:220163-238844 GCA_013390005.1 Calyptomena viridis
GCTCCGCGCGGCGGTCACTAGGTGGCACCAGGCGACCGGGCAGCGCCGAGCCGGGCCGGCCTGAGGGGCACCGCGGGAAGCGCGGGCTGCGTCTCAGCTTGGCCGCGGGACAGCCTGTCAAAAACCTCCCACAGAATGAAAGGTGGTTTCGTTCCCCTACACATCCATCACTAAGGCGAGGGCAGGCACAGCGGTAGCCACTTTATTTATGTGTGCTTCAGAGGGTACAGGGTTGACAGCCAAAAAGTGTGTTCAGGTTGTCCAAATGTTTCCTTGTTTGCTCCTTCTGACAGTCTGGACAGAAGCCTCTCTTCTAGCGTTTTAGTTTGGGTCAGGAGTGGTATTATGACCTAAGCACCACAGGGTGGTCTCAAAGCACACAAAATTGTTTTCTTTAGGATGCAAGAAGCACAGAAGACACAGTCACACTCCAAATACACCGTATTTGCTACAATTGTAAAGGCAATCAGACCCCAGGTGAATATTACAGACTAGACTGGAGAAACCTCCTCATAAAACTTTTGGTGTGGATGCTCTTGTCTCCAACTGTTTCACTGTATGGATCCACTCCTTCCAGGCTGTGATAAGTGTTAATTTTGACATGGCTTAAACTCACTGTAGTGTCAACTGACAGAGCTAGTGACCCGTAGGGGAAAGCAAATGCCTCCAGTTAGATATTTGTATTTGCATCAAGTAGGTGATGTGGATAAACTCCACAGTGATGAAAGGCTTCTGGCTTCAAAACACACAGAGGCAGTGTGGGCATCTTGCTGACTGTGCCACTTGTAATTTACACTACTGGCTGCACAGAGAAAAGACTCAAGAGATAAATATGTTTTTTCTTTGTCGTTTCACTTTTATGGCATAGTCTCAGGCTTCCCACAGACCCAGGCAGCTAACTGTATGTTATGCTGAGTTATGCCAGTTTTGAATGCTTTTTTCACTGCAGTCTTAAGCTTCTCACCATTCCTCTTTTAAATTCAAAGCAAAGGCTGTGGAGAGCCATTGAGAAATTAGTTCTCATCCCCACTTCTTTGAAAAAAACCCCTCGAAGTACAGAGCTTTCGAAATGGTGATCCTTTCATTCTGCAAGCTGGCATTGCTTACTAACACTGATGATTTTTGTTACAGTCAACACATGAACATATTTCTGGAAATGAAAATTTTAGTTGCTGGGTAGAAGACTGTTAATAATCCTTCACATATTTAAAGGTGATGTTTTCTATATTCATGTAAACTTATACTCACTGGTGCATAGAGATGGGTGGTAAATGTGAAGCATCCAACAACTTGGTGAGTGGGCATCTAACACCTCCTTTCTAGAACATATTCCAGGATCATCGCTAAATGCATTTAAGGTAATTTGCAAAGTCCAAAATCCTGGAAGCAGGAACTACCAAATTTGGGTTTCCTGTATTACTTTCACTCCTGCTGAGATGTCTTCTGCAGTCATGACTGCTAAAAGGATTTCATGTGATATTTCTGTGACTGTCCTGCCAGTGGTACAAGGAAGATACAATGTGCTTCCTGGACAGCTGTGATTCCAGCATACTCTAACTTCTTCAAGTGTCTGATTTTTATTTTAGCTCTTGATCTTTCATTTGAGGGGCTTTGGGTGAAATATCATTGTGCATTTATGGAAAAAATTGTAATGAGCTAAAAAAAGTTTCAGTAAGATTTCATCATGAAGCTCATGTGCCGAAAAATAATAGTGTTCATAAAACATTGTTGAATTTAACCTTTTATTTATGCTCTGAATAAGTTTTTTATTTGAAATTACATTGAATGAAATTTTATTGAATTATAGTTTTATTGAAATATTACTCTGTTTTCCTACCTAGGAATTTTGAAGGACCACAGTAAATCCAGAAATGTGTTCAAAATTATGTTTAAATAATTCAGGTGTTCTTGGTGTTCCTTTATTTAACTGGGTATCTTGTCTGGGTGGCTTTAAATTGCTGGAAAATGGGTAACAATACTGCCTTTTTTTCAAAATGTTTTGTTTTTAGTAAATATAAATTGCAAATGAAATCTTAGCCTCTGAGCCTANATGAATACGTGACTTGTGGCTTGAAAACTTAAATCCTATAAACATATAAAGGGAGACTGTTGGTAAACAACCCTCCCCATGTAATTAATATCACATTACTTTTAGGTTGATATCAGGTGCCTCACTCATAGGTTTTGAATATTTTGGTTGACTCTACTTAGGTGTCTGTGTCACTTAGTGTACTGCAAAAGTGTCCGTGAACTCCAGTAAGAAAAATTTGTTTTGGACAGTTTGTTTCTGTGAGAAACTGACTGGCTTAGCCACAGCTACATAAACATAAACCCCTCTGTTACCCTTGCCTGCACCAACACTGCCATCTGAAGTACACCGTGCTTTAATTCTGGGCCATATTGACTTTGTAAAATCTGCGATTTGTAACTGTTGATTTGCAATTCGCAAGCGTTCTGCGCTTGTCTAGGTTTGACACTAGGGTGTTTCTGGGGCTCCCGAATTATCTAGAAGCTGACTATGGTATTGAGCTGCTTTGCTCCCCCTCCTCTGTGGTCTGGTTTGTGGGGAACGTCCGTACCCATGTTTTCAGGGGGATGAAGGTAGATTTGGGGCCTTCCTTTTATTTTTTGTGGCTCGGCGCTGGTTCTGGGGCGCCCCTGCGCGGGTGTCCGTGCGCGCGGNTAAAACTTTTGGTGTGGATGCTCTTGTCTCCAACTGTTTCACTGTATGGATCCACTCCTTCCAGGCTGTGATAAGTGTTAATTTTGACATGGCTTAAACTCACTGTAGTGTCAACTGACAGAGCTAGTGACCTGTAGGGGAAAGCAAATGCCTCCAGTTAGATACTTGTATTTGCATCAAGTAGGTGATGTGGATAAACTCCACAGTGATGAAAGGCTTCTGGCTTCAAAACACACAGAGGCAGTGTGGGCATCTTGCTGACTGTGCCACTTGTAATTTGCACTACTGGCTGCACAGAGAAAAGACTCAAGAGATAAATATGTTTTTTCTTTGTCGTTTCACTTTTATGGCATAGTCTCAGGCTTCCCACAGACCCAGGCAGCTAACTGTATGTTATGCTGAGTTATGCCAGTTTTGAATGCTTTTTTCACTGCAGTCTTAAGCTTCTCACCATTCCTCTTTTAAATTCAAAGCAAAGGCTGTGGAGAGCCATTGAGAAATTAGTTCTCATCCCCACTTCTTTGAAAAAAACCCCTTGAAGTACAGAGCTTTTGAAATGGTGATCCTTTCGTTCTGCAAGCTGGCATTGCTTACTAACACTGATAATTTTTGTTACAGTCAACACATGAACATATTTCTGGAAATGAAAATTTTAGTTGCTGGGTAGAAGACTGTTAATAATCCTTCACATATTTAAAGGTGATGTTTTCTATATTCATGTAAACTTATACTCACTGGTGCATAGAGATGGGTGGTAAATGTGAAGCATCCAACAACTTGGTGAGTGGGCATCTAACACCTCCTTTCTAGAACATATTCCAGAATCATCGCTAAATGCATTTAAGGTAATTTGCAAAGTCCAAAATCCTGGAAGCAGGAACTACCAAATTTGGGTTTCCTGTATTACTTTCACTCCTGCTGAGATGTCTTCTGCAGCCATGGCTGCTAAAAGGATTTCATGTGATATTTCTGTGACTGTCCTGCCAGTGGTACAAGGAAGATACAATGATGCTTCCTGGACAGCTGTGATTCCAGCATACTCTAACTTCTTCAAGTGTCTGATTTTTATTTTAGCTCTTGATCTTTCATTTGAGGGGCTTTGGGTGAAATATCATTGTGCATTTATGGAAAAAATTGTAATGAGCTAAAAAAAGTTTCAGTAAGATTTCATCATGAAGCTCATGTGCCGAAAAATAATAGTGTTCATAAAACATTGTTGAATTTAACCTTTTATTTATGCTCTGAATAAGTTTTTTATTTGAAATTACATTGAATGAAATTTTATTGAATTATAGTTTTATTGAAATATTACTCTGTTTTCCTACCTAGGAATTTTGAAGGACCACAGTAAATCCAGAAATGTGTTCAAAATTATGTTTAAATAATTCAGGTGTTCTTGGTGTTCCTTTATTTAACTGGGTATCTTGTCTGGGTGGCTTTAAATTGCTGGAAAATGAGTAATAATACTGCCTTTTTTCAAAATGTTTTGTTTTTAGTAAATATAAATTGCAAATGAAATCTTAGCCTCTGAGCCTAATTTGTGATAGTCAAGGATATGTGACAAAGAGTTTGTTTAAAAAACGTTTCTTGATGTTTTATTCTTAAAGATGGATTGAAGGAAATACGTTAAAGACAAGTTGTGCCAGCACTGTTTAACCTGCTAGTATCTTGGAGATTATTTCTGCTGGCTTTCTGGGCCTTTTCAGTGTGATTCTTGAAAATGCTAATTATTTTCAGGATTGCTGTGTGTGTGATATGCTTTGACATACACAGCAAATTAATAATAATAAAATAATCTTTCTAAAAGAATTTTGAGAGCAATTTATAGTTCACGCCAGATGTCAGTTGACTGAGTAATTTAACACACTTGTGTAGCTGAAAAGTAATAGCTTTTGTGAGCTTGCCATGCTGCTTATGGATCTGAATGACAAAATTTATGGGTTTTTAGCTATGTGCATAATCCGAAAAATTCACTCCCTCTTGCAGGGAATAAGCAATATCACAAGTGAATGTGTTTTAATCATCTGAAACATATAGCCCAAATGCTATTTTATTTGTTTAAACCAGGAAAAGACATAATTCCTCCAAAGGAAGTGCTGTGAAGGCAATACCAAGAAAATTGTTCATGTCCTATCAGTAGCTGCAGAGACCACATCTCCATAAAAGCTGTTAAAGCAGCAAAGACACCACTGTCAGCTTAGAAATTGCACTAGAAGATATACAGTTCTGGCCATGGAATCTAAAGTACTTCTTCCTATGTTTGTGCCCAGTGTAATGGCCCTGAATCTTGCAGTTTTTAGATCTAGACTTGACCATGGGGATGGGCGTTAGGGAAACGAGGAGAGACCTTGCCAGACTGCTTAGAAACCATGCAGCCTGAGCTGGAGCTCCTCTAGAGCAGACAGAGAGAGACAGCCATCTCTGGGAAGAGGTTCTTGCTCAAGAGGTAGGTAGATGGATGAATTGCTCCTTGTGGGTAGCCAAGTCTAAGTAAGACTAATATCTCTGTCTTTTCATACAAATGATGATAAACTACAGAACTGAGTGGAGGGTGTTCCCTCTACCACTCAAGAAAATGGCAATTTCACAGTTATCCTGCAAGTCATGACACTGAGCATTTTTAATTTGTTCTAATTTTGAAAAAAGTGACATACATATTTGGTTTGGTTTCACTCTTTAATGCAAAACATCTCCCTCAGCTCTAGGTTCCTTAGAAAATATATAAGCTCATGTCCATATTGCTGCATTGTGATGGTTCATACTGGAGTACTGGCTCTCCAGTCTGCTGCCAGCTTCATTTCCATTATCTGTATTTTATTCTCTGAGAAAGGACAAGCCATGCAAGGACCTATTAAAAACAATTGTGGGGCTTGTCAAGTTAAATTAAATGGGCTAACCAACTAGGAGTGTTAGGAAAGGAGCTATCAGTTTGGTTCCTGCCTGCCTGCCATTGATTTCCCTAGCTGAGACTGTCATCCCAGCTCCTACAGAAACTGATTAAATCTTGGATTTTATTTTCTTTTTATGTTTGTTTTTAAGGGTGTTTATGCTTCTCCTGTAGTCTTAAAAATACAAAGTATCTTACTCTGAGAATATTACACCCAGGAATTTCCTATGTATGTATTTAGATGCCAAAGTACATCTTTGTCGACGGGTAGAAGCCAGGAAAAGCAAGAGGAGGAGAAAGACTGGAAATTAATTGGTTTAGTCAAAAAGGGATGAGAAGTTGGTGAGCGGTACAAGACCACGTTATCTGTTTCATCTGCTTCATCTGCTTCACTCTCCTGCACTGAAATCCCACTGATCTAGAAGATCTGTTACTTGGATGCAGAGGCAAGTGGGCACATGTTGTCCATGAGATCTCCAAGAAACCTTACAAGATTTATGAATGAGCTGGGTTGTGATTG
Organism: Calyptomena viridis; assembly: GCA_013390005.1. Classification (NCBI taxonomy): domain Eukaryota; kingdom Metazoa; phylum Chordata; class Aves; order Passeriformes; family Eurylaimidae; genus Calyptomena; species Calyptomena viridis. The sequence goes on from WEIV01012172.1 coordinate 226,254, forward strand.
CTACTTACCGTAATTTCTTTTAGCTCCTCACAACTTGGATATCTATCTGGTTCTTCGTCTAAAGACAGTAGTCAAGAGGCCCTTCAGAGTAACTCACACACGCAGTGCCTAGTAGGGAGGGGCCTTGGCTTTGAAGGACCTTTCACAGTTAAGATAAAAAAGAAGAGTTACAGTCTGTGCTCAAGCTGTTTTATGAGTAATTTTCCACTTTTTCACTGGAAGTATTTGACAGGGTTATCCTATTTACACATGCCATGGTAAACCAGGGGACTTTCAGAGGATTGGCTAGAACACAGTTTTTCCCATCCATAACCAGCTAGAGAGCATCACAGTCTATACATGCTCTATATGCTGACCACAACCAAAAGCTAGGTGTGCATTACTATGCAAAAAGGCAAGGGATGAATGGAGAAAGTAAAGGTAATGTAGGTGCTGCTCATATTTTATTGGCTTATACATTAAACTGGTATCAGCACCTTAGCAGGAGTCAGTTTGTCTTATTTTTTCTCCTCAGAAAACTGTGCTCCAGAGATTGCATAAGCACTGTAAATCTATAGTCTATAAACCTATATGTTTTCACCATATGTGATAGATAGATTTTAGTGGGTTTGTATGAGATCAGCTAAACATTTTAGACTGGAGGGCTAGCTAATGCTCTGCCTCTGACACCTTCATGTGGGGAGGTTTTCCCAGTTGAGTTTGCCAGTAAAGCTGAGTAACATCTCTGAGGCAAGTATTTTCTTTTATTTTGGTTGAGAATTTTAAACCCAGCTCAGAAGCTCCTTTCATGAAAATAAGAGAGGAATATTGGGTTTTTTTCTGTCTTTATGACACCAAAAGAAGCAGTGAATAGACCCATGGTCTACAGGCGAGGCTTTGGTTAGCTCATGTTGTTCCAGAAAACTTTTATCTTGTTTACCTTTTCCTGCAGATTTGGCTGGAGTCAATAGAGGTGCATACAAGCACATCAGTGCAAACTTTCTTTGGCATAACAAAGACAATTTAAAAACAATCTGCATTCCTTTTAACAGTAACTATGTTCACTTAAATTATAATGTTGGATTCTTGTTAGACAAGACGTGATTGATAGTTTTGATAACAGGCTTGAAAATCTGCTCGGTATAAATCATGCCTCCTGCATTATTCTGACTGGAACTGTGTGCTGTTGTTCTAAGAAGTAATTTGCTTATTTATTGTAACACCCCATTTAATGAAACTTTAATGAAGAGCAGTCCTTATGGCAATCTCAGGCTTCATGTGTGTAGGAGGAATACTGGATCCATGTCACTGGTAACATTTTTAGCTTGAGATTTTTATTGGTGTGTTAGTAGAAGTTCCGTGTTTACAGTCTACTTTCGTGGCTGTGCCACAAACTAGGTGCACCTTCTCAAGAGACAAGAACTTGTCAAATGCTGTCCTTGTTTCAGGAGAGGCTACACGAGTAGCTACAACATCAGACTAACCATGGTTTGCAAAGTCATGTTTCTTTTTTAACTTCTGAGTGGAGAGAGGCTGTTTTGGGTTTGGGAAACCTGTGGCAGCGAGACTGCAGAAGTAAGATGCTCTCTTGGGTACGTGTATGTCAGTATGGTAGCTCACTCCCCCTTCACACATCCTCCCCAGTAATGTATGGGAAGTGTAATTTTTTCCTCCGATATGAAACAAGGATGAATTTGGAAATCTTAACACTTTTTTTTAAAACTTTTTATCTATTCAGCTCCACTTTCTTAAGCTAGCATATTTACATCAAATATGGAGTTCTGAAGTTTAGTAGGGTTGTCCCTAAGATCACCACTGTCATTATAAAGCTAAAAATCTAAAAAGAGGATAAATCCCTTTTGTATGGCTCCGTAATCAGCTCTGCTTTCTGGTTAGATTTACATATCAAATGCATTTTGATCTTTTTTTCTTCTGAGCACTTTTGAACTAAGCCTGTTCTTCAGGGCATTTGTTAAATTATGCCACTTAGCTTGCAGACAGTTCCTGGGCCATTGTAAAGTGTGACCAGTTATCAAGCTTTATGTAACAGTCCTATGTGCCTTTTTCTCAGAGTAAGTGTTTTTTTTTTTCCCCATCTCCTTACACATTTTCTTGTTGCTTATTCCTTCTTTGTGTTTTTGTCCTCGTGTAAGTACAACGTGTTGTAGTGGTGTTTGCTCAAACGTAGGAGGAAACCGTCTGAGTTTTACTCAAGCCCTACAAGTTATGAGTGGGCTCTCCAACAGCAGATTCCCATTGCAGCTCCAGCTGAGAAAACAGAGGGGGAGAGGGGGTGCATTGCTGGGGAGTTGGTGGAGAAAGTGGAAATGCCCTTATCCTCACACTGTCAGGAAGAGAATAATGCCCTGGAGCACATTGGGATCACTGGGTTGGTGATCAGAGTGCGAGGCTGGTGGACAGTCTTCTTCCCTCCTGCACTGTCTGTGGACTGGACTGCCTCCTCAGCCCTCCTGCTGTACCACTGCTGAAGCACTTGGTCACAGAATTTATCCCATTCTTGAATGTAACACACATGCTTTTTGCAGACGAGAAAGATAAGTGGTGGAGAGTGGTTTAAGAAAATCTTAAGAAAACCCATGGAAGCTTGTCTGACTGAGCCTTGAGAAAAGGGAGGACACTTTCCATGAGCCAACACTGATTTGTACCTCATACACACACACACACAGACACACACACACACACAGACACACAGAGATATGTGTATGCTCATAGTCACATACCAGTTGTGATCAGTTCCAACAACTATTCACAAGGCAATGGTTACAAAACTGCAGCTTCAAACTGGAAACTGTTGTATGTTGCTATAGACCTAATGGTTTGCCTATAAGAACAAGTCAAGTTTTCAAAAAAATTACTGATGTAGGGTTGAGAACGTGATTTTCTGAAGTGGTGTTCTTCTGAAAATGAGGATCTTCAAAGCCATATTAAGCCTTGACCATCAAAAACATGAAGTAACTTTCTATATCCTATTATTAATACTACTGTTAGTAGTAAAAACCGAGAAACATGTGAAAGAATATGAGAGCAGCACTGAATTGTGAACAGATATTAAGTGGAATTGTTTATCAAAGAATGTTTATTAATATTACTTTAAATTATTAGACTGATTCAGGAAATCACCATTAAGAATGTACATAAGTGTAAGTTTAAATGTTTTTCTGAAGTGATCCAGTAACAAGAGAAACTTAAATAAGCTGTACTGGTGCTTCCCAAATCCTGACACTGGGGGCACAACCTGTCCAAGTGTTGTATAATGTATGTACACTTGTGTTTATCTGCTTCTGTCAGGGTAGGTGGATCTCAAGAGCTTTAGATAGGTAGTCACTGAAGCCTAGACTGAATACCAGCACTGAAATGTGAGCTTACCAGCAAGTGACTATCCTTGGAGTAATGGAACCAGCTACTAGATGGAAGATTGTGAATATTGTTGAAATTAGATGCTAGTTGTCTGGCAATTGCTGTGTCTGAGGCTGCTGGCATGGTTCTGCAGACCCTGCTGTGCCATGCTGTCTTCACTAGCACTCCCAGGAGCTGTCTGGAGGAAGGGTAATCAAGCCTATTGAATCATATTTGCAGAAAAAAATGAAAAAGTAGGTAAAGAAACTTAAAATTACTTTTTCTTGTTTCAGTGGCTGGGCACCCCTGAGATGGTATACAAATCTCTGATCTATTTAGAGATACAGATTTTTTTTCCATAAGCGATGAAGCTTTCCAAATACCTCTTAAATAATTTATTATCAGAAGCCAGAATTTGGAAGACTTTTAAGTACATAGTGTCAAGTCACTTTTCTTCATTCATCTTGATCATATTCTTAAGCACTCACTGTGCGTTTTCCAAGGTTTTTCTTTTCTGAAGCTGCTCGTTTGGTAGAACTCACACAATTTTTGGTCCTGTTAACATACCTATTTCACTGTATTTTTTCTCACTGTTAGGCAAACTAAAAAAGTAGGGAATTCGGTTCTGCTAAATTGGGTCTCCAGAACCACTTCACCTCTTCTTAGGTTTTTCTTCCAGAACCTCTGAAGAGTGATCTATTAGTGTGATGTCTGCTAATCCCTCCCTACCAATGTAATCACTTTCTAAACGTGTTAACTCTCAACAGGGGCAAGAGGGCGCTGCAACTCTGTGTACAACTTGAGCATTCCAGCTCCAATCCATCTCACCTAGGGGCAGAAGGTTCGTTTCAACCAGGTTTACTTGTAGTGCTGAGCAGTGTTGATGGTTAAAGCCCCACCTTGTCCTTCTCAGCCAGAAGAGCAGTGGTTGCTAGTATGAGTAGGTTGCTAGGTTTCTAAAATTAAAGAAAATGTAGGAATCATGTGCTATAGGATGCAAACCCTAAAACACGACAGGGAAAGGTAGAGTTTTGGATGGAGAACATATGAAATACTAGTGTATGTTATACTGGTTTGTGTTGCATTATGTAAGGAGTCTGTATATAATACAATAATTTAGTGTTTTCATGTAATTTTAGCAGATTCAAGGCCAACTTTCTAGTGCTTATGTTGTAGGGATTTTTCAGGAGCATTTCAAAAGATAAGCCATCTTTCTCTTTCACTGTTAGGATTGTTCTGATTTAGCTCTGACGTTTGTAATTGTTTCGCATGAGTTGTTACTGTCTTTTCCTGCCTGGACTTAACTACTGCTTGTCCTTATTGGTCTTTCTAAATTCCAGATCTGGGCATACATAAATAGAAAGAAGAATTTGTCCTCCTGCTCCTTAGCATACGCTCATGTCCCCTCCTTCAGAACAGAATTTTTGCTGGAATTGCGGTCCCAGTGCTCAAGGTTTATCCCAAACCACCATCTCCTCTGCCCTTCATCCTACTTCATGTGGCTCAAGGAATAAATACATTGCAGTCACGAATCCAACAAACACAGCTTCTGCTGACAAGGCTTCATCAGAAAAAGGTCCTTCAAAGGCATCCCTTAATCATGGGACCTGCTGGACACAATTGTTCTTACTTTCTGAGGGAATGAGTACTTTGTTGAACAAAACAATATGCATGTGGAGACATAAAAATCTAGTAATCTTTGTGTTTGTCCTCAAAATGTTAAAAGCTTGTTTGCACAGATGTCTTAAGCTGAACACAAAAGGATGTGCATAGGCAACTGAAGAAAATGTCTTATAGGTTTTTAAAAAATAAAAGTACTTTTCACAATTCTATTGTACTTTGAACTATTTGTGTCCTTTCTGTGCTTCTCCGCATTGCTATATAAACTTCTGAAGCTGCAGAATTATTTCTCTTCACTTAACTTTGTAGGGAATCTCATTCTTCATTTCTACTCAGAATCAGTGGCAATCTTCCTGATAAATGCTCAGCTCAATATTCCCCAAATTTTCCAGGAAGTTTCGTAGTTCCCATCCAGATGAGCTTGTGTAGTATTTGCTCCTTCGCATCCATGTGTGAGCCCCAGAAAAGCTTTCATTTTGCAGGCTTATGCATGGTGTCTGGAAAGGTGCCAGTGTTGGTAGTTTAAGATGGAAAAACGGTCAGGTATTTTCAGTTCTAACCTCTTGTTTTCCTGTATTTGGGGTTTCCTCAAACTTTTGCATCCTTAGGTGACTTTTCTTTGATGTGTTCTTTGTCTCCAAAATTGAGAAAATAAAAAAAAAAAAAAAGTTTATGTATTGCTGAAATTTATGACGTGATGTAACTTGCTTTTATGGACTGCTAATTGTTGAAAATGGATTGTTAGCATAATTGATATCTAGGATGCATTTATTTGTCCATACTTTTAATCTATGCCTGTGCACAAATCACCATGCAGACAAAACCAATGTATCTGTGCTCCAATGTGTGCTTAATCACATAATATCCAGGATCTGTGTTTCTTTGATTGCTTGCAGCTAGTATAACACAAACCTTGTTGAATGTTCTTCTGTCAATCCACACAATCTATAAACAAGTTATCTTTTAATTTTCCTTATCTCCCTTGATTTAGAGAATTTATTTTCAGCAACATTAATGAAGTCATAACATACCCAGATTTTTTATTCCTGTAAGCTTACAATACTATTGACATATTGAAGTCTATCTTATGCAAGTTTTGCATAGTGACAGAAGAAACATTTAAAGAAGAACAGAGGGCTATTCATATAACAGTGCATTTAGGATTTTTCAATAATATTTGTAAGAAGAAATGCTGATTCATTGAAACCAACCAGTGAAATGTTACATTTCGTTAATTTGCCCAATTCAAAAATACTTTAGACAAATGGATTAAAATACTTTGTTGTGAACATGTTTTTTTTGTTTGAAAATACTTCGCTTTCTTTTCTCAATTTGTTCTTGTTTCTGATTCTCCTTGTTTCTCTCTCTCTTCCTCTTTCACTTTCTGTCTTGCTCTCATTCTTTCTCTTTCTCTCTTCCTTTCATTCCCTTTCAAAACAACCTTTTATTTTACAATTGTCTTAGATTTTGAGCTCATAAATACATGTGAAATATTTTTCTTGATCCAGACTGAGATATTTTTTCTTTTTTTTAGATTTCAACATGCTATAGAAAATAATCAGAATATTCCTTCTAGTAAATTAATTCAGTTACTCACGCTTACAATAATTTTTTCCCCCCTCCACCATATTATAAGAAAGCTATTTATTAATTTACTTCCCTTTATGCTTAGGTTAGGATTTTGGATACTTTTTCAAGATAACATTCTAGTAGTACAATTACTTCTTTACTTACCCTATCATTGTTTCTTCTCTGGTATTTGCCAGGAGCTGTCATACCTCCCCTCTGACTTCACTTTGCTGGCCTGACAAATCAAGTTCTTGTTATCAGCTCCTGACTGGAGATTCTTTATCCTTTTTGCTATCTTGGCAGCCTTTTGCTTGACCACAACTAATGGACTACATAATCCCAATGAAGGCTTGCCAACATCTAGGGTTATAACATAAAATAATTTCCTCTAATAGTATCCCACAGGCTTTTTTTTTCCCAGTGTATGTCACACCTGGCTTACAGATATTATGCAACAAAACAATACCTCAAGTCTTCTTCTTCCCACTGCCTCCAGCCACTTGTAGGCCTAACTTACAACATGGAACAGTGTCATTAATTCCAGAGTGTGATGTTCCATGTTCTCAAGTGACATTTAATTCTGTTTCTATTATTCCCAGTCCTTAAAATCATTCTGTTCTTTCTCATGTAATATTCCTGAAGTCCTATATTTTTCATACATAAGGAAAAGTGTTTCTGGGCCAACTCTGCTACTATTATGTGTTACTTCTCTTTATGCAGGATTAATACTCTATTTTGTATGTATACATTACCAGGAAGACCCTGAATGCATTTAATTGACTGCACTAATAGTGTGAAAATTGACCTTGGTGATACCCATGTCTGTGTGAGTAATATGAACCTTCAGTTCAAAGGGATTCAACAATTCCAAGGTGTCTCTTCTGTCCTGGCTCTCAGTGGAGTGATGAGCACATGGAGGCTCTTATTCCAGTATGGAGCTGTGGGTCTGAAGCACAACTGGGAACTACAGTATGTGTTGCAGCGCAATCTTAAATCAAGACTTCATTTAGGGAAGCATGGAATTCCATTCCAAATGTATGTTGCATCCTGTGTGCTTCAAATCATGTGTATTTAAACCTGGTTCTTGGTCTAAGAGTGCAATACCTTTCTAAAAAGTCAAGCTTATTACAATTAGGTTTGTGAACATGTAAGTGCAGAAGATCTATGTGAACAGGCACATATGTCATTTTAATTTTATACTTACCATGATAAAATTAACACTTTTTCCTTTTTACCTGACAGGTTTTCTTGTGTTTCTCAAATACTTGCAACCTGAAATGTATAACTGATGTCACCATTTTGACTAAGGTGGGGAATCTGACATTTTAATTGCTTGAAATTGAGCAAAAGAAATGCAAAGAAGAAAAACCCACTGATATTTCTGTTTTCTTTTGGGATTTTGGCACTCTTTTCAAGGAAATAATTTCTTCTGATTGGCCTTTATAATCCTCTGTAGAGGAGAGGTGAGTAACTATAACTCTTTAAAATAGGCCAACATCTCACTAATTATTGCTTTAATTAGTGACAGTCACATAATTTTTTATTCTTTTGCTCAATTTAATAGGAGTCAGAGATATCCCAATTTTTCTAATTTTAAAAAAGTTGTGCCCTTGATTTTTATTGGACTTTACCTAGTCTGTCAGATTATCTGGAAGTCTCCATGATAAATATTTAAAGGCTGTACCTTTAGTTTTTCTGTCACAGCTGCTCTTTTCATTTTATTCACAGATATTAGTAGACTGAACATATATAGACTGAATGTATATTATCTAAAGAAAGCACAAATAGCAAGAAGTTCTTAATTAAGTTTGAAAAACAACAGAGTGAAGTTAAGAACTTTTTACAGGGATCTGTTAACTCATTAAAAAGTGTTTTCTCAGTTGATTTTCTCGTACTCTGGATGTATAATAGTAAATGAAATAATAAATCTTTAAATGGTCAAAAAATACTTTCAATACCTCTGATAGATCTAATTTGTGAGTTAGGAATGGTGTATGGAGTAAGTTTCAGGTTCAGAGAAGACTCAACAGCTATTTTATACAGGTTGTGAAAAATGTCATCACAGTGCTGGGCCATAACTTTTGAATTCAGCAAGACCTATGTGTGCTACATTTTAACATGTTCCAAGTACTGTAAAAATACTTCAAATAGTTCTGTAATTCTCTCTTAAAATTTCTAAAAAAGAATGCTATCACCTTGCTTACTAACTTCTTTACCAGCTGCATTCATTAAGATCAGTTCAAATATACACTATTTAGTTGCTGTGAATGGAGTATTTAATCTTGCATTTTCTTGTACCAAAAACCTGTTAGTGATGGAGTTAACAACCTTAGATTACATTTTAAGTACTTTTGTACAAATATTAAATGTGTATTTTAGTTAAAATTATTTAACATACCACCTAATAAACAGAATCAATTTAATATGGCAAATTATAAAGCAACCTTAGCAAGAAAGGACAAAAATTAATTTAATAGTTTCCTAGTGCTAATTGTCCTTAATTTACAGTTTAAAATATTTTATACTAACAGTGTATTTAAGATTTGGTATTTCTTTCCTGTTTTCTGGTTGTGGAACTTCTCTAGTCAGATTTTTTTAGGACTACTTCAGACACACAAATATTTAGTATTGAGTAGTGCAATGCTGTTAATGTTCACCATGCTATTAAAGCAGTTCCTGATTAACTGAAAATTACTTCATATTAGACTGCAAATTACTATGTCTATTATCTCACTCCTCAGTTATTGTGCAATTTATCAGTATCAGAGGAGCTAAGTATTACGAAACAAATGTGAGGAGTGTTGTACAGAGTGTGAAAATTAATCTCATGACATACCTTGCTGACTAGCTCTTCTGCCGTCCCTCCCTTTGGCAGTCACCACCGTGCACCAGGCCTTGAAACGCCAGACAGGTTGCTTCTCCTCTGCTTCTCTCAGTGGAGGCATTGGGGAAGATCCTTCTGCTGGAATAGTTCTGCAGGATGGGGGCAGTGGGACAGTGCATGTCCTGCTGAAGGGTTTACTTTGCTTATTGCCTGACTTACCTGTGCTCTACACCTTTCTTAGGCACCACCTTGTGTACAGGAGAACAAGTGAAACAAAATGAAATGTTGGCATTTAATCTTTCTGATTCAAAAGCTAAATTAAAGCTGTTAACTTTTTGAAAAGGATTGGCCTGTGTCTGTAAANCCATGCTGGGGCCGTCGTGGAGCTGTCCTGGGCTGTCGTGGAGCCAGGCTTTGCCCCCTCCCCGGCTCCGGACTGGCGTCGCTTGGGGAGGGAAAAAGGAAAAATGATTAAAAAAAAAAAAACNGCTGTTAATGTTCACCATGCTATTAAAGCAGTTCCTGATTAACTGAAAATTACTTCATGTTAGACTGTAAATTACTATGTCTATTATCTCACTCCTCAGTTATTGTGCAATTTATCAGTATCAGAGGAGCTAAGTATTACAAAACAAATGTGAGGAGTGTTGTACAGAGTGTGAAAATTAATCTCATGACATACCTTGCTGACTAGCTCTTCTGCCGTCCCTCCCTTTGGCAGTCACCACCGTGCACCAGGCCTTGAAACGCCAGACAGGTTGCTTCTCCTCTGCTTCTCTCAGTGGAGGCATTGGGGAAGATCCTTCTGCTGGAATAGTTCTGCAGGATGGGGGCAGTGGGACAGTGCATGTCCTGCTGAAGGGTTTACTTTGCTTATTGCCTGACTTACCTGTGCTCTACACCTTTCTTAGGCACCACCTTGTGTACAGGAGAACAAGTGAAACAAAATGAAATGTTGGCATTTAATCTTTCTGATTCAAAAGCTAAATTAAAGCTGTTAACTTTTTGAAAAGGATTGGCCTGTGTCTGTAAACTGGACAATACCTTAACTGTGCCTCTTGCTACAGTAAACTGAATTGTCCCTGAGTGAAACCGATGCCTCACACTACCTCAACAGCTGCAGTAAGCACGTTGTAGCTCACTTCCCTTCATATGTTCTTGTAACAGATGTTACTCTGCAGATCTGAATTTATATGAGACGAATAGCCTTGATTCCCACCGGGAAGGTATTAAAAGATCACTTCTCACACTCCACATCGCAAAACATTTAGAATTACGTGAATCTGACGTTTTTAAGGTATTTTTGATTCGGTACGTTGTTTCTAAATGGTTCGTACTCGAAGTTTCTCGGGCCTCGCCGCCGAGGACGGGCTGCTTCGTGCGGGGTTTGCGCGGGACTTGTGCGGCGCTGGGCGAGGCGCCGCGCGCGGCCGCCAGGNGAAGACGTGAATGTCTTCTAACTCGAGGGGAGGCTGGCAGGCAGCGCTCACTGCTCCTCATTGTGGGAAGCCTCGGAAATCAGGCTATCCGCAAGAAAAATAGTGGAGTGCAGGGGTTTTGTCCCGTTTTCAGAGTAGGAAGGCAAATGAATATTAAATGTCGGTTTACTTTCAGATGCCACCACCGAACCCCAATGTGCTTACAGCAGCAATATGACATCAGAAGGGGAAATGCACGGCTCTAGACGGCACTTGGGTCTTCAAACCTTCCTTGCATCCATTTTTACGTGCTCCATCATCATCATCACCACCGTTATTTTTGCTACTGTAGGTTAGAAGGCAGGAAGGTAGCCTGTTTCTGGAAGCTTCCCAAAAGAAAGCTCCATCTATTCCAAAGTTCCATTTCTTTCCAAGCATTAAGAAATATTTTTAAAACTACACTGTGAGATTGACAGTAGCAGATTCACTTACATGTTTATGTTTCTTTTGCTTTAGAAGTATAGAATGTCTATAACAAATCTTTAGCATCAATTCCGAGAAAACAGAAACGAGAGAGATGTGAAAGGTGGAGATAATGCCTTGGTGCAGGGGTAGTCAGTTCACGTTTGTAATCCTGCAAAGAGTTTAACTGAGTCCTTCAGGTCGCTCAGGACACATCACATTTAAAAGACCACCCTGTTCTCTACCTGTATGGCAGTCAATCTCGGCTGTGCATCATCCTGGCTTGCACATGAGCAGGTGAAGACAAACTTTCCTCTGTTCTCTGCATGGCTCCTCTGAGATCCTGTGAGGCACTGGGTCTTACAAGCAACATATAAACGAGAAGCAATGATGAACAGAAGTTATGACAATTTGAGGGTACATAGAAAAAACACACAAATGTGCATATATGTATGTAGGTAGATGTGCATATATGAGCAGGTATCTCAAAACAAGAAATGAGAGCAGCTATGTGGCCTGGCAGGAGCAGACAGTGCATCGAGAAAGACCTGACCCCAACTTGCTGAGCTGAAGGGAAAGGACAGAGTAGCCTTTGCGCTTCATCTCTCTGCTGGGCAGCTCAAGGACGATCACAAGGGGATGAAGAGGTGACAGGCTGGGGAAGGGGCAGGAATTCTCCCCTTTTATCCCTTTGCAGAGAAGGGTGATCAGTCTGAACTGCAATCCAGTTTTTGGTAAAAAACCCACTGCGACCAGCACTGTCTGTTGAGAGCAAGAGGACAGAGGACAAAGCTCTACGACTTTCAGGCAGATGGTGTTGTTAGCATTATAGTTCTTATGGTTATTGCCGTTTCTTAGTTGTTTTGCCTTATTTGGTCTTAGAGAGCATCCCTTGCCCTGGCTGGCTGTGGCTGCCGTTTGATAGACGGCAGAGCAGAATTAGGCCGCAGCAGATGGCTGCAGACGCAGCCGGGACGGGAGCATGACAGAGCCCCCGTAGGACCTGCTTCCAACCCGGCTGTTTCAAAGTAGAGGTGGGAAGGACTCGACTGGATGCGCGGGGAGACCGGCTCGGGGACGGTGCGCTGACGGAGGCGCAGGCCAAGCCGCTCTCCTGTCGTACCCGCAGGATTGCTGGGCTTTCTTCCTCTGGGGACACTCCCCTCGCGAGGGCCACCCGGTGCCACCGGGACGTGCCTGCCCGACCGAGAACAAGTGGTCTGACGGCCCGCGGCGGGAGCTCGGTGCCGCCGCCAGCACCAGGGACAGCGCCGGCCGCAGCTCCGGCCCCCACCCGCAGCTCCTTTGTTCCGAGCTCCGCGAAACAAAGACTTCCGCCGCCGACGGCGCGGAGACCTCAGC
>WEIV01012172.1:238853-270025 GCA_013390005.1 Calyptomena viridis
GCGTAAGCTGCTCCGCATACCCTACCTTGCCGCCACCCCCGCCCCGCGCTCGCAAGCCTCCGCCTTGCGCCTCGCTCTGCCTCCCAGCCCCGCGCACAAAGACCGTGGCACCGCTCTGCCCCGCGCTCCCCGCACAGTGCCCCCGCTCTCCTTCACATCCTTCCTCCGCACACCCCTCTTCTTCGCGCATCCAAGGCTGCCTCTCAGCACATGGCTCTGCTGCAGTGCCCCGCCGCACCTCCGGCATCCCACCGCCCCGTGCACCGACGCTGCACATGGCTCTGTTGGCCCGCGGCACAGACACTGCTCCACTGCCTCCTGCGCACCGCGCCGCAGACCGCGGGCCCGTGTTCCTCGGCTTCCAGAGGAGCCTCGCAAGACGAGGAACCATTACGGAGAAGGCACTTCTAGCTACCGGCTAGGCGATGCGCGAAGAACAATCCTTGCGATTATAATATTATAAAATGTATTTATTTCCAATTAATCGACTTTACATGGTTCTGCCCAAGAAAGCGAGGGATCGAGTCACCACTACCTTGAAAAACCACCACGGCCAGCCCATTGCTCCAGTAGTCCCCCACGGCCCCGTTACCTTCTGCTGATAGCTGTCCCCACAGGCGCCTGTCCCGTGGCAGCGGCTTCTCCTCTCCAACGAGCTGAGCCGATGCGTACACCAGTCCTAGTTAGTCTCGATTTCCGTAGGTGAGTACAGGTTGTCGAGCCTTTTATTGCTTTGTCTTTCCTTTTTTCTTTCTATTTTTTTTTTTTCATTTTCAGCTTGCTAGTTCTTTTATTATTAACGTTGTTGTTATGGTATGTTCTAGCGAGATCTTTCATGCTGCTTTGAGGATCCGCTCTTGGCATTCACCGCGTGCCTTAATTGTATGACATTAAATCAAGGTCCGCTGTGAACACGGAGAGTCAGAGCCTTAGAGCGCTCTCTCTCTCTCTCTCTCTGGAAGCAGAACAGCAACCGATTCCCGAAAAAAAAAAACAAACCAACGGTACCTTCCCTCTGCTCTAGTCCCGTCCTGGCCCGGGCTGCATATAACTCATGCTCGAGTTTTCTTACTAGCCGATCTGTTGTTTGCAACGCTCAGGAAGCGGTTAAATATGTATTTAATGGATTTAAAAAAAAAAAAAAAAGGAGAGAGAGAAATAAAGCGTGTGCCTATTACACACTTCCAGGCGACTGCTGTAATTTCACCAGCGTCTTCGCGTGATTTTAAACACAGGAGCTCGTTCTCCCCGACTCGACGTCTGTGTTTGAATATCCCTGGCTGAGAGGGATGACCGTTCGTTCTTTCTGGCTGCCTCGGTCCACCTTGGTCCTGCAGCTTTCCTGGAACACAGGCGGGGGGACCTTGCACCCCCAGAGCATCCGCGCTCCTCTCAGTCGGGGGAAGAAGGAGGGAGAGGGGTTCTTTCGGCGATAAAAAATGAAAGGGCAGGACGTGTCATCTTTCTTTGTAAAGCGGAAAAAAAATTTAACTCACTCGCACCTGCCCCGTTCCCGGGAGGGTCTGGGCAGCCCATCTGGCCTGCCTACACTGAACTGGCGAGTGAGGAAATGAGGGGTGAAGTCATTACAATAATTAAAAAAAAAAAAAAAATCAGCCTAGGCTTTTATTATTAGTATTATTACGCTTTTTGCCATCTTTCACCGCTCAGGACGGGGACCATTCCTTTTCGGTGCCGATGGCGCGCCGGGAGGAGTGGAACAGCCGGGCACCTTGAGGCTCGACCACGGCCGGACCCCAGGAACCGGGCGGCTGACCTCGATTGCTTCCTTGGCCCCAGGGCCCAGGAGAGAGAGAGGAGGCGAAGCGGGATGTTCTGCGACTGCATGTGGCGGCGGCAGGGTTCCTGCGGCGAGCTGGGCGTTCCAGAGACTTTTCCCATAGCTCGCCAAGGCATCCGGGAGCAAACAGGGCAGGCGGCTCCGGCTCCCCTCCGCATCGCAGCTCCTGCGTGCGGCCGCCTGGAAAACAGACAAAGCAAGAGCGTTAGAAAGGCAGGCGGAGAGGAAAGGAAAGGCAGGCGGGGAGGGAAGGGCGCCGGGAGCCTGCACGCCGCGAGGTTGCCAATGACAAAAGGAAGAGAGGGGGGAGTCAGAGCAGGGGAAGGGCGGGGAGGGAAGGGGAAGGGGAGGAAGGGAAATGAAGGGGGGCCACAAGAACTGACGCGGAGCTGGGGCCGGCCAGACCCGAGCCTGTGGGGCTGCTCGGTCCGCGGCCCAGGAGAGACAAGGCAGAACGCCCATCACCGCAGAGCCGGGGTGAGCGGGCATCTGGGTCTTTGCATCTCAACGGGAACGGGCCAGCCGCAGAGAGCAACCTCCTTGCCCGCCGTTGCAAAATCCCCGGAGTGTAAGCACAGGGAAAAGCTTCAAATTAAAGGAAAAAAAAAAAAAGGATAATAAAATTAAGGGAGTGAAGGGGAGAGAGGAACAGCAGTTCCCCCTTCTTTCGCGACTTGAAATGCTTTTTCAAGGACAGCCAAGAACTAAATCCATAGCGGGAAATCCAAGCACCCAAATAAAAATAAGAAAACCCTCCCCACGCCAAATACTAAAAAAACCCCCAACCCATAACCAAAAAGAAAATAGTCAAACCTGCCGAGGGCTGGCGGCTCCTCCGCCCAGTCGGAGCCGTGGAGCGCAGGAGAGAAGGAGAGCCCCGCTAGCTGATTTCGGGGGGATAGGAAGCGGTCCGTTCTCTCCCCCTCGCTTGCTGCTCCAGAATTAGGGATTAATGCCTCTCCAGCCAAACAAATAAGGCATCTGCCTTCAGTACAAGAGGATTACACGGGGTTGCTGACGTCATCAGCCAGGCAGATGTTGGCTCCCAAAGTCCTGATCATCTCCCGTGTCCTTGAAACCCGGCACAATCCCAGACCCACGCCGGCCGGCCGGGTCCCTGCAAGGTCGAGGGGGACCTGCTCGAAGGGAACCCCACCGAGCCACTCTCTCCTAAAACGTCTTCGTGCATCATCGGGAGAGAAAGGTGTGAAAAGCCAAGCCCGGCAGAAAGTTCAACCCTCCCCCTTCTCTCTGGGTCCTCTCCCCCCACACCCCCGCCTTCCTCCCACCTCCCCAATCTCAATGTCACATGAATCTGTACAGTCATAGAGAGGAAGAGGAGACTGATTCTCGGCTCACCCAGAGGCCATCCTCTCCGCACGGCAGCCGACCCCCCCTCACTGCGGCACCGCCGCGTCCCCTGGCCCCGTGCAGCCCTAGCCTCCCGGGGCCCGGGACCTGGCATCGGGCAGGGAACACAGCGGAGCCGAGTCAGGCCGCACCGTGCCCCTCGGGCTTTGTACCCTCTGTGCCCGTCCCGGCGGGGCAGCGGCCGGCAGCGGGTCGGAGCGGCTCGCTGTCCGTGAGGGGACAGCCCGCTCCCCTGGGCCCGGAGCTACGTGCTGTCTCTGCGGCAGGAAGGCCCCATCGAGCGGGCATCAAGTCGAGCCGAGCCGGGCCGAGTTAGGGCATGCAGGTGGCGCGAAGGTGGCTCAAGGCCTCCTCTCGCCTTGCGAGGCTGGCAGCAGGTGCAGAAGTAGGGGGTTTCCTGGCTAAAGGACTTGGAGGTTGGATTTGTGCAATTCTTAGGTGGAAGTAGAGCAGCTTGTCATTCCTGGAGCTCAGCCCTTACTTTGCTGGAGCTGTGGGGTGAGTTGAAAGTGCTACAAAGTGTGTCTGAAAGGGAAATTCAATTAGAAGCACCAACAAAGTAAAAAATTTGCCTGAGAACCATGTCTGTTTCCTTTGCTGTGGCATAAACTCCATGACCCATCATCACTAGTCCCTGTGCATCAAACAATGGTTTCAATCATTTCGGTATGGCAGAAAGGCAAACTAGATGATGTGACATAACAGAGCAGGATGAAGAAGAAGGGATCGCCAGTATCTAGGCTCCTGTTGGGTTGATGTTGTTGTTGTTGTCCAAAGGAACTGTTTTATAGATGTGTTCCATATTATCCTTGTCTGTCAAAGTGGCATTTAATTTTTCCAATTGTGGAACTTGCTTACTGATAAAATCAATTTAATTTACACCATTGTCATTTAGCTGATCCGAGTAGTAGATTTGTTTTTGGCTCGGAGTTGAAGGGAAAAAAGCAATCACATACAGAATGGAGAGATCCTTTTACTTCTTTTGTGGGCAGTAAGAAGAGACGCAATGTCAAGACATTTTAACAGAGCTTGCTCTCCTGCAGGAGAATTATAAATATAATTTCTTAAGTCTTTTGCTTAGAAACTTGAGCAGCCACATGAAAGAGATAACAAGAAAGACAGAGCAGTCCCGGCTACCGGCGAGCCGTGGGAGCAGGCAGCCTCGCTCACTCTCATTTCCCGTGGTGGTATCAGTCGGCCCCATCTGAGTCTGGTCTCTGTCCATGGTCCTGACCCTCTGGCGGCAGCGGGCGCTGCTCCCGCGGCTGTGCGGGCGGCACTACGCGCTCCTCCGCGCTCTCGCGGGCCTCCGCCGCAACGGGGCCGGGGAGCCTGCGGCCCCTCCGGGGCACTTCCATCAACGGCACTGCTTTGTTGTTATCACTAATAATACTTGGTGTGTTTTTTTTTCTTTTTCTTTTTTTTTGATTGTTTGGGGTTTTTTTTTAATTCATCACCTTGGAAGGAATTGGTGAGGATTTACCTTTCTTGGGTTTTATTTGATAGCTCTCCTTTTTCAAAGAGCTTTTAATCACTGTTGCCTAGGCAAGCCCACATGCTAATATAAAGTGTTTAATATCGGACAAGGGTCTTTAAAGCTCGGACTCTCATTTGTTTCCTTAAACGGATTAACGTGGAAATTCAAAAGCGGTTTTTGGTAACTGGTGCCTACCTACAGGCTGACCTGAAAAGAACTGACAACATTGAGAACTATTTTTTTTCGTGGCACGTTGCAACAGGAATAACTTGCACACAATGCTTAAGCGTGCTTTAAAATCTCACTTTATGTGTATATGGCCTCTTTTCGAGCCTAAAAGAAAGATCTCTCACACACACACGTATATGCATGTATATACAAAGTTTAAATAATTTAGTGGAAAAGTCAGACGGTCGTTCACGAGTCTTTTCTCAGACCACATAAACACAGACGCACACAGCTGGTTAACGCTGTTCCTCAGCATCTAAAAGCAAGGACAAGGTCTCGTAACATTATTTCTTCAGTCCCCCCTTCTCTCATAACCTCCTCCCTCGAGCTGAATAACGCGGGCAAAGAGCAGCTCAAATAGCCCTTCTGCTGCAAGAGGGTCTGAATGCAGCAGCTTTAGAAATCGTAAGCTAGTACTGCAAGGAGAAATGTGTGGGTTCTCTCGAACGTAAGGAGTTACTGGCTGGGGAAAAGGCAGAGCTGAAGCCATTCACACTTCGTAGGCTGGGAGATTTCTTTCAAAAGAGCCCTGAAGTATTTAAGATTTGGGGGAAAACCCTTGTACCGGAAGAAAATGGCCTAAACACAATAGGACTCGCCATTTTCTCCTTCCAAAGCACAAAGCAGCTTCGCGGCTTCAGCACCACACAAAGAAAGCCCGGACCCTCTCAATTCTCTTACATTTTCCCCCACGATTTCTAAAGCCTTCCCCTCTAACCGATCAGCTTTCCCAGGAGCGCTCTCACAGAAATAAAGAAAGAAAGGAGGAAAGGGAGGGGGAGAAAAGCGACTAAGCTAAGCGAGAGGGAGACAGTTTTGGTCTTAGTTTATTTAAAGCAAATCCTTTCAGGGAAAAGTACCACTCTCACATGTACACTTGAGGAGTGTGTGTGTGCGTAGGTTTGGAATCCAAAAAAACCCAAACAGCTGGAAAGCTGTTTTGACCACCGCATTCCTTCAAGCTGGGCGGACGCACGTTGCACTACAGAGACCCGAGTAGATCACGCTGCCTGGGGATATGTATATACACACACAGGCGCGCAAATTCCCGTGTCAACAAAAAAAAAAAAGGTAAAAAAAAGTAGTAAAACAAAAAAAAGAGTAGTACAGTTTCAATCCAGCTAAGACCACAAACTGATGCCGAAAACAACCCTCTGCCACACGCACTGCCGGCTCCAGACATTCCTCCGCGCCCGCGGAGCCCCGCACCCCGGGCTGCTGCCCTGCCGCAGCGCCGCGCTCAGCTCAGCCGCCCGCCCCTCTCCTGCTTTTATTTTCTTGCCTAAGTAAGTCGACAGAAGACTGATAAAGAGAGGGTGATATAGACATATTAAAAAAAAAAAAAAAAAGAAAGAAAAAAAAAGAGGAAGAACAACAAAGAATCAAAACAAACCGGAACAACCCCAACCTGAACAACAGCCTATCACTATCGC
The DNA here is from genome assembly GCA_013390005.1 of Calyptomena viridis. NCBI lineage: Eukaryota > Metazoa > Chordata > Aves > Passeriformes > Eurylaimidae > Calyptomena > Calyptomena viridis. The sequence continues at coordinate 245,164 of WEIV01012172.1, forward strand.
TCTGAAATGCAGCAAGAGACTTTGTACTTACAGCCAGCACTACAGTGAATAATCCTTATCCGAGCGTAGTTACGTTTGTTTGGTTTTTCCTTTTTTTTTTTTTTTTTGTGTCTAGTTGCTTTTTAGAACTTGTTTGTTCCCATCCTCCATGGTTCAGAGTGGATTCAGGCAAAACCGTCCGGTTAGCAGGAATAAAAATAGAAGTGATTTCGTGGTGTAAATGCAGAAAAGAGAGAAGATGCTGTATTTCTCCTAATACTTTCTGCTTGGGAACCAGCAGCTCTCTGCTCAGGAAAGAAGGACTCTGTGTGAGTCTCCCCCTCCTCTCTCTCTCTCCCTCTCTCTGTGTCACACACACACATACACGAACACGAATACACACACACATACACACTTACTTTTCTTCTTCTTCTTGCCTTTTTTTTCTTTTTCTTTTTTTTTTTTTTTTCCAAAAGGGGGCAGGTCGTTCCCTGAATCTCAATGAGTTAAGTCAGTCACTTTCCTTCACATGCATCACAGCCTCCTTAGAGCTGCAGGCACAAAAGAGCATTTAGTTGCCTCCAATTTGTGTAGAAGGCCTGGCCTTTTTTTATTCTTCTTTTATTTTATTTTTTTATTTTAAGTATATCTAAGTAATGTATTTCACTCAGTATAAAAATACCACATCCCCAACTTTGACGACTGAATCAATAATTGTAACCTTTTAAATAAATTCTTGAACTTGTATGCATACTTAGCTTGTCTGCAGGGACTTCCCAAGAACTTGAAGCATGGTATTTCTCAGCTGTGCAGACCTGCACCCTGCTTCCTGCAAAGGTCAGAGCTATACAATCCACAATTATTTTCTAATGAAGTCTTATAGCAACAAAATCTCCCTGAAAGGATTACAGGCCTTTAAAAATAAAGCTTTAATCTTAAATATACGTGGTAGCATATTCCATTTCAATCAAACATGAGGGATTGTTTCTAAAAATAACTGCACACAAATACATGGGTTTGCATGTGCAGTGACTTTTTCCAGGTGGACAGAGGAAAGCACAAACAAGGTCGAACTCACCCCACATTTCATTGACTATTTTATGTCGATTCGTATTTCTAGCAAATTCAGGAACATCCATCCATGTCTATGTGCATGCATATATGTAGGCATATCATACATATTCGTGTATGGCAGTGTGGCTAGCCTGGCTGTGTCAGAAAGCCGCGAGGGCTGGCAGAAGTCTGTCATGAGGCAAATGAAGCACCAAAGCGACCCAGCAGTGGCCTTTGCTGCTGCAGAGCCACAGTGAGAAGAAAGGCCGGTGGGCGCCGGGGGCTGGTGGGCACTGTCCAATCCAGGGCCGCACCCCGTCCGCCACGTCCACGGCCCGGGGGACTCCAGGGCTCTGCGGGGTGGCCAGGGCCACCCTGACATCTCGGTCACCTCAGAAGTTCTTGGCACTTTCTTTGCATGCTTGTCATCTCCTAATTCCAGCTGCACTTGCTCAAATGGGTGGTAATCCGACTCTAGAGGAGATTAAGGAACCAGAGATAGCTGCATTTAGGATTACCGAAAGGAAATGAAGGAAACTAATCCACTCCCACCCCTTGCGTTACTGGGTTTCAATAAGACCTTATACCACCTTTTAGGATTTTAAACAAATGAATTCCCTTGGAGAAGGGGACAGAAAGAGACCGAGTGTCGAAGAGTGTGTTTACCCATTAAATGAACTGAATAGCAGAGGATAAGGTGAATTGCAAAAGCAGCCATGGCCGATCTGCTTTCTTCTGCATCCCAATATGGGCCCAAGGCTCATACTCAGTACTCTCCTCAGGACCAGGGTAGTTTTAGACAGGCCACGCTGAAGATCCGTGTATAAACCGCAAAATCAACCTAGTACTGATCTGAGCTGCAATCTGACACTCCCCACCTCTCCTCCCGGCCCTCCCCGGCAAATCACACACCTCAAAAGCCAAAACCTCATAGTATAATGTGAAGCTGTAAGTATGTTGTTTCCAGTCAATAAGAATTCTCAGTAAACCCTAGAACGTCCTTACCTTCAGAAGATAGTTTCTTCTCTATTCTGATCGCATAAAGCCAATAAGAAAATAACTATCCCTTACTACAGTGATAAAAATAAATTCCTCTCTTTTTTTCCTAGTTTCACTTTCAACCAAGGAAACAGCATATCTTTTTGTTTCCAAAGATAAAAGAAGTCTGCAGAAGGAGGACTGTGCTAACCTAGTTCAGAGACTAGGTTCTCTTTCTTTGCAAAAATTATAATAAAAGTAGCACAGAAAGAAACCAAAACCAAACAAAAATTAAAAAAAAAAACAAAAAACAAAAAACAAAAAAACCCAAATCCAGCAACTAACAGAAAACCTGTGAAATTTATAGATGCTTTCTTTTTGCTATTTCAGTTATGACCTTCCTTTTTCCCAGACGATTTTTGTATTTGAAGAGCTAGACTGCCTACAACAAGCCTCTCAAAATACTATTTAATATGAATATACTTAATTGTACTGGTCTTCTTCATATATTGGTTATCCTTGGGGCATCATCGGCGTAGTGTAAAATGCTCTTTGGCTGGAAGAAAAGAGCGAAAAAATGGCTAGTCATCCCTGAGTAAGATTTTGTTTTGTAGAGTGCTTGTCACGGTCCTTTGCAAGCCTGGAAGCAACGTGAATCAAAAGCCTCGGAAGAAGACCTACGTCGACAGAGGCTCTATATATAGCAGGCGCTAATTATTAAAGCTCATTCCCTAATTTAGGACTCTATTTTCCTTAGCAAGCCCATCATCCTGACACAGCGCAGCTCTGGATGTTTGTTCAAAGCTTATGAAAATGTAACCCAACTCATTCCTAGAAGTTGTTGCTAATTAGTTGATAATAAACTTCTCCGTCTAGGACACAAAAGTCTTTCAGAAGTGCAAGGTGTTCTTTGTGATGCCCTCACAAGGGGAATTAGCATATCAATTCGGCAGGGGAACAATACGGCAGGGCGCTTGCCTTCTTCCCCTCCTCTCTTCCCCCCACTCCTTCCTTCCTAATGTTGATGTGGTGGGCATGAAAGTGAAAGCCCGGGGTTCCCTGGTCCGCACCACCCTGGCCCGGGGCTCCGCCGGCCCCGGGCTGAGCTCGGCGGACTCAGTGCACTTGTAGCCGTATCCCGCTTTGAGCATCAGCAGCTGGATGTGCGGGGCTGGCGGACCACCGGGAAGCCCACCCCTCCGCACCGCTGGCTTTACCACCCCTCCTCTGTAGCGCTGACAAATGGAGATAGCTGGGGTTTTGCGAGCCCCCGCCCTGCCTCCTCCTCCCCTCGCCACCGATGAAAGGGTTTCAGCCTGAGAGCCTTTTGCAAATGGATGTTTTATAACGTCTCCCGCCCCCGCCAAGGTAATTCTGCTACCCAATATCCTTAATGAAGACTGTTGTTCCCCCTTCACTTGTTAAAGGTTTCTCTGGCAAACTGGTCTTTTCTTCCTCACCTTCAAACCGTGGATTTCTAGACCTCCCTACACAGGTTCTGATAGAAATGTTCAGTCAGTTATAAATTCAAATATCTGAGGGATAAGAAATCCCACACTTAGCAATTTAACAGGAGTTTGTCCTATTGATTGCAATCTCCTCCTGCTCTTTTTTTTTGTTGTTGTTGTTTTTTTTTTTTTTTGTTTTTGTTTAATTCCTAGTAAATTCATAAGACACAAAACCCGCAAATGCAGGGCAGAACCAAACACCCAAACCTCCTAGCCACTTGGTGACATGTGTAAGTGAATGCCATTGAGGAATGGAAATCCGTGTATAGCAGGCCAGAGAAAGCAATTAAAGTAAACTCTGCAATCCTGAGGCCTCTGATCCACCTAACTGTGCTTCTACCCAAAGGCTTGACAGCTGCAAGAGTTATTTATCCACATGGTTAGAGTGCAAATAAATGCCTAGGTTGGAATAAGAAATGTTGTTTGGACCCTACAGGTAAATCAGAGCAAATCTATGGAGTGGCATTTGCCCTTCTTGGTGTCTGCGGATGAACTCTTTGTTTGGAGTGTGGGGAAAGGGCCAGCCTTCGAGGAGATAAAAGCTAGGTTTGCCTAATCAGGGCAGAAATAAAGCAAGAGATTTCAATTTTCTTCTTTTATTTTTTTTTTTTTTGAAAGAAGAAGCATTCTCCAGTTGGCTCCCACTCAAAAAAGAGGATGCTTGAATACAGCTATTTTTACGAATTACAGTGATATGTATTGTGCATTAAAGCATAGTGATATGCTAAGAAATAAAATAAAAGAAACTTCATTTTTCCCCTTAAATCATGAGGGAAACAGTACCCTAGGAAAAACGTGTTGTGTAATTAAAAAGAAAAAAAATATTTGTTAAGAGAAAATATTTGCTTTCTTAAGTTTGTATGGAATGTCTTGAGTAATGAGGATAGAAGCCCAAATTTTTCATGAAATTCAGTTTAGGGAAAAAACCTGTGAAGGATAGTTGTTTCTCCAAATGCAAAACATCAGGGAGGAATCTGAAGAGAGCTTTACTTTCTGTGCAAAATCTCCATTGTTGCTTGGCAAACAATGGGAGCTCTGGGCGACTGGAAGGCTGTGAGAATGAATAGGGAATCCGCAGGATCTGTGCGGGTCAGTGCTTGGGGTCTCTGTCCTAAAGCCCCTTTCTCAGCTTGCCACAATAAAGTAGCACAAGGTTTAGTCTTTCCTGGGTCACTGGCCATCTTCTATTATTCAACACTTCACAACAAAAAACACTTATTAATCAGCGCTGACCAGAGGCCCCTTTTGAAACAAGAGAAGGGGAGAAAGAGAGGGGGGAGAGACAGAGAAAAGAAGATTGAGAAACCCTGAACAGACCCTCCCAATACAAGAGCAACCATAGGCACTTTCTCAACTGGCCAAAGAGAATTTTTTTTTTTCTTTTTGCCACAGCAAAGTTTCCAATCAGGTCAGAGAGGACTGGACTTTCCCCCCTACCCCCACCCCTGTTTTCCCTCTCACTCTCTTTCCTTCTTGCTCTGAAGATGATGGAGACTTTGTTTTGCAAGTAAGGATAGCTTTAGGTCAAATTGCCAAGGTCTGATCATAGACGTGTATCCTTGCCATGCTGGAAGATAAGGTTGTTTCTCATCTGGGCCTCAACTCTGGAGATGGCGTAGGAGAGAAGAGGTTTGCTTGTGGGGTGCTGCTCCTGTGCTTTAAGAGCTGATGGATGAGGTGTCAGGGCAGAAGTTGTGTGAGGACTTGGCTCAAAATGGTATGAGAGAGAGTCAAATGTGCCATTTATTGACTCTGCTGAGGGCAATCGTGGGCTTGTTGTTGTCGATCTTGATTTTCTAGCACTATATATCGCACAGGGCTAAACAGTGAGCTTTGGAGGGAAAAGGATATAGATATAAGAGAAAACCTTTGTATACCTCCGTGCAAAAAAGGATTCAAAGGCAGCAGTGAAAAGGGATCTTAAAGGACTTAATAAGTGTTAATTTAATTCACAGGGGGAGGTGTTTGTTTGTTTGTTTATTTCTTCTTTGTTGCCTTCTGATAAATTTTTAGGATGTTTAATTATTCTTAAGTAAGTTGGTGCTTCTTTGTAGCAGAATACGCTTAGACTGTCACACAACCCACATTACAATTTTCATGTCTCTTACCCCCAAGAAAATTATATAAACAACTTTGTACAGAGGAGCTCTGTTTGTTGGCTAGAACTATTTTTTTTGAGTGGAGAAAACAGTTGAAAAATTGAAGTAGCTCAGAGTTTGTTAACAGTAAAGGTACAGAGAGAGGTACCTAAGAGAACAAAGACATTTGTACTATTTTTTTTATTTAGCAAATACATAGAAACAGCAAATATTGAATCCCCTGTGGATTACCTGAGAAAATGAAATTGTTCTCTCAAGAAAAAAAATTAGTCCACAAGAAAGGTAAAAACCTTTTTTTTTTATCTGACTAAATTGTGTTCATGTGTTATGTCACGGGGGGTGGGATTTTTGTTCGTCTGAAGTTGATGTGCACATTTTAGCTAGGGTATATAATTAAATATGATGAACATAAGGAAAAGCTGTTCCTTAAGCCCTCTGAATACCATACTTGGTATCACGTAAGCTCTGACTAGTGCACCACGGAACTCCTCAGTAAAGGGTTTTGCTAGTGGAAACTGGAATAAAGTGTAATTTGGAGGGCAGCCTCAGTGGTGTTTTACCATAGTTTGCATTGCAAACATCAGGCTACAGTTCACATTTTGTTTGCAGGAAATGTATTTTACTTGAGTGTTTATAGTAGAGTATTCTCTCTTTTCCCATCAAATATTGTGTTACTTAGATTTTGCAGAGCTTGATGTTCCAGCAATGGAGTAATCAAGTGTTACCTAAATTATTTAAAGCCTGGGATTAAAGGCCTTAGCTCTGAGTGCTGACAAGCTTTCAAATGTAGCCTGGGAAAAGTTTTGTATCCTTTCCTGTGTGTGTACACTTTGAAAATAATTTGGAAATGTACAGTGAATTATTCTCAAAATGTATGCACAGAGAGAATGAATAATTCTTTTACAAGTTGCTCTCCAAAGGAATGAGCGACTATTAAAAATACAGCAGCAATATATACACAATAATATTGTGGCACCTGCAATGTTATTTTTAACAGATCTGTTTCTTTCACTGGAACTTGTTTAAAGGAGCTCTTTTATGTTAGAAGTTTGGTTTGGTCTGCAACATAGAGAATGCATTAATTCAACATATATGACCATTTCAAACATTAAATTCCTGTATGTTTCAAGACCTTACCCTCCATTTCTTACTTTTCAGGTTGCTCAGTGGCTTCATGCTTCTGTGTACTGAAAATTAATGATGTTAATGTATGATTACTGTAAAACGTTGTGTAAAATATATAGAAATGTGTTTTTAACCAACTGCATTTTATTTGCACCTGTATGTGGATTTGGTGAGCTGTGTCTATATTTACTTATTTGTGCTCTTCTTTGTCATAGCTTTGTTTCGTGAATGAATGGATTGTTTGTGTTAAACAATTCTAGACAACTTATTCCTTGTTTTAGATAACATATAATTTCTGCTATACTGTAACATAAAAACAGATGCATAGGTTTGCTGTATTCTGAGCTTTCATTGCATCACTGTGATACACTTTGGATGATATTCTCTAAAAGGAATATCATTCACAGAAATGAGGATATTTCTAGTTTGTAAAAAAAAAATAGCAAAGACAGCTACATTTTTGCAAGGTTTCATCATTAGTGGGTTGTTCTGTGCCATCAGAAGACATATTAGAAAGGTTATTATATAATGTCAGCTTCTCTTTCCACTTTTACTAATGGCTGATTGTGTGAATAAGTCCCATTTAAATCACTGGGTCTATTCAAAGGCTGAGATCCTATTCTACATGACAAAGGGAATGACAAAATTTGGCCCACAGAATTGAATGGGACTATGGGAAGAATGAGACAGTGAGGAAGGATACCCAAATCCATCTTTAGTATAAAGCATCGTCTTGATGCAGTGCTTTAAAAACACTGATATTGCTGCACATATGAGTTTGTAGCTTCAGCCAAGGGAGGTAAACATAAGCCACCAGGGATAAGCAAGGCATGTGAGTATGGCAAGGATGGAAAGCACAGAGTATGGATTGTAGTCAGAAATGCAGGTTAAGATGATGAAGATCAGAAGGAGGACACCAGCACTTTGTCCATGGGATATATGTGTCAGGCTGAAGGGCCAGTATAGAGCTGGAGAAGGGTTTAAGAGATAAAAGAAGTTTGAAGCAGCTACTGTAAAGTACTCTGAAAACAGAAGATGTTCTGTGTGTTTATACATCATTTGGGGATTTAAAATAGTTTCATATTTAATTACATTGGTATTTTAAGGTAGAAAGATTTTTAAAATATTGCCTCATCTCTACAGTATATTCTGGGTTAAAAATTACTTATTTTACAGTAACTGTTTGAGGTATCTAAGACAATTTAGATGCTCGTGTTGTAAATTATCTCTGATCCAATGAAGACTGCTTTCCTCATATGTGAGTTGTAGCCACTCTACTTGCTAAAGGTTTTCCAGCCAACTTATTTCAGGGAAGGCTTGGTTACAATTTGAGGTATATATATCAAGGTTTTATAAAATGAAGTCCTGAAAATCTGACAAGAAAAAGCCAAATTTTAACCTGCTACAGATACACGAATCTATCTGACATACCCTAGAATAGCTACACCTTTTACATTTGTTTTCATGTTTCGCTATATACTGATGAAGCAAATGATCTTACATACACATATGTTGGATTTTGGGTCTGCAAATTAGGTGTGTATAAACATCTGTGTGTTTATTTTAGTAAGTCTTCTCCTTGAAGACGAATTGAATTGAATACCAAAGTTATATTGAATACCAAGATTATATTCATTCATTAGAAAGTGTGTTGTATTTAAATATAGGGAAAAAGGATATGTGATTTACCTCCTAGCATATTACTTATTTATCCACTCCAGAAATTGTAGTGTGACTATGACTGGAAGTGTTTTGTGAAGACATAGAATAATCAGTTAAAGCTTTGTCAGAGATATACCATGCTTCGTTGGGTGCAAATGCACTTTTAATTAACTGAGAGCTGTTCAGAGCTATGTGGGATACAACAAAAGTCAATGCAGCTTCTTACTCCCATCCCAAGTTTTCCCTCTTGTTCTACACAGCAGCACTGTACCTTTGTGGAGACTTTGTCCCATGTTTTAATAAAGGCTTATATTTTAAAGGCTTGTGACATGAGGTTCCATCTAAGAACAGGCTGATGACTGACTGCCTTCTGGAAGATCTCAGTTCATTGTAGGACTCCAAACAGGAGTTTGGGACCTACAGTCTCAGTTGCTGAGGAGCTGAAGGTCTGCTGGGAAGAGTGGCAGAGAGTAAAGGGCTGAAGCTGTTGGTCAGTTTGAAAGCTGTTTTTGTCTCTTTTTTTTTTTTTTTTTTTTTTTTTTTTTTTTTTTCCCAAGGTTGAATCTGAGTGGTGAATTGCTCACCAAAAATAAGTATGAAATATCTAAAGAATTCAAAACTAATGAGTCATTCTTGCCAAGGCTTTGATTATTTTTTTAATAATACATTTAGGGCTTGTTTGCCTGCTTTTGAGCCTGAGGCCCTGGTACTTTCAGACTTTTCATCTGCAAAGGCTGGAAATTTACTTTAAAAACAAGATTTGAGCTTTCCTTGCAGATATCTTGATTGCAGCAGCTGGGGCTTTATGAAACACTGGCTCATGGAAGTGGGAGAGCTGGCAGCATTAAGAAGCTAAGGAAAGGGCCTGAAATTATTGTGAAGTCTTATAGCTCAGAGAGATCAAATAACTATTCAAAAGGCTTTAAAAAGCCTCTGTCATTCTGTGTGTGTGTGGGTGGGTGGTTTGTGTAGGGGGGTGAGTTTGTTCACAGATCCTCGGTAAAGGACTTTGGAAATGTGGGGAGAGGGTGCCAGTGAGAATAAAGCTCGTTACTGATGTATTGGGAGTGAGGCTGTGTATCGATGGATGAGCATCACAGAGGAGTGCAGGGATGAAGGCAGTAACTCCTTACAGAGATCTGCTGCTTGTGCACCTGATGACTAGTTGCTTAAGAGCATAAAAATTGATCATCTATGCAGCAAAATTCAGCTTGCTGTAGGCAAGAACTGCTTCAGCTTGGCTGCAAAACTTGAACTCCATGCAAGGTTGAAATTGCTCAAGTCTTTCTTTCATGGCAATTTTTTTTTTTTTAATGATAGATGTCATAGTTTTGGTAAAATGTACCAGTAGATGGCGTGCAAAAATATTCAGCACCGTTCATAGGTTTTATTGCACAAATGCAAGTTCTTCTTATTGCAGCTGGCTTTGGGTACAAAGGCATGTAAGAAGTGAGTTTAATGAGGAGATTCCTGGTAAGCAGGGAGGATGTTCATGTAAGGGGAAAAAAAAGTGAGATTAATTCAATCTATTCTTCATATGTTTTCAGAAATAGCTTTTCAACTGCTGCTGCTTCTTTTTCAACCCAATCAAAGCACACACACTTCACAATGGTCATTTCCTCCCTGGGCTTCGCACTACAGTCTCCTCTCCTGTAATGCTGCCTAAAATACATAGTGTGGCTTTATCTTGGAGAGGAAAATAAAGAGAAAGAGAAGAGCTTGTTTCTTTGCATTTTATTCAAATTTACAGGCAAAGATAATCTGCATGGAAGATCGAGCTTTGAATACCTCATATGAAAATAACAGTGCTTTGGAAAGTTATGGGTTCATGAAATAGCTGTTGCTTGGCTTTTTTGATTTTAGTCAGTGGTATTATTGCATGTTGATCTGTTTAAGCTTGTTTAATCTTCCTGCAGAACTAGAAACAGTCACCCTGAAAAAGTTCTTTGGGGGGGGGGGCATGTATCAGAAAATGAAAAAGAACTAATATGATTTTTTATGCAAGTTTTTGATAGTTGTCAGTTGATACTGCCCACCTGAAGAGGTAAATGTACCATTGTGTGAATTTACTGCCAATACATCTTATTCAACATAAACAGGTTCTGAAACTGTTTCTAATTATAGGTGGTCACAGTTGTGGTTGTGCATACATGAAAACATTGTGTTCAATAGGGGTGTTTGGTCATATTAGTGATGCTCTATCTCCTTCCCTGTGGTTCTCCAAGAATGGTTTTGAAGTTGGAGGTGTTCCCCCTCTGGTCCACAGAAAGAAATTATATAGTGTTATCAAACAGAATGTGATACGGGTGTCAGATGACCTACAAGAAAGACTGAAGTTTGTTAGTAGTCTGATATATATTTAAAAAATCAGAGTAACTGATTAAATTCCCTACTAACCAGCTTTGTTTAATCATTTACAGTGACCAAACACCTTTGGAGCTGTAGACTTAAAAAACTTCTGAGAAACTTCCCCCCTTTCTGCTTTTATCTGTTTCCTGTAGTTCACAGAAATGCCATGAAGGCATATGAGATTTGCAGAGATGAGATTTGTTACACAGCTGTGATATAAGCGTGTCTTATTCAAAGGATTGAGAGAGAAAGGTTCACTGGAGTGGAGTATGCCGTGGTGCTTGTAGAGTATTTAGCTCTAGCACAAACTGCTGTTCATGGAGGTTCAGAATAGAAAATATGAAAACCTAGATTGATTGCTAGGTTCTAACTCAGAGTTTTTCAGAAGTGGAAGCAGGAGTCTGCATGCACTAAAGTTTTTTTCCTTCCAGGAGAGCAAGACAGATAAAATTTTCTCCTTCTATAAGAGCTTTGCAGTTATAACATATTTGTCAATTAGCAAAGGCCTTTTTCAAAGTTTTTCTAATATTTATAGCTCATTGCTTCTCTGTGTCTGTTCTGCTTGTTATTTGCGCAGCTATCTTTATAAGTGAAAGGATATAAAAACAGGCCCACTAAATACAAAATGAAATATCCTGTGATGGTTTTTTTTCCCTATTGCGTTTATATATTTTATGTCTTTCTTGTCTTTCTACAGTATTCTGTCTTAATTGGAGCTCATTTGCAGCAGTCCGAATAAGCTGCCTGTTTCTCATGACAGTACTACCATTCAACCCAAAACCAATAAAACCTTTTCATCATGCCATTCCTTCTTGATTTCTTGCTTTTATGCATAAGATGGCAATTTTTAGATGAGATTACAGTTTGAAGATGTAGCTTACACATAATTCACTTAATTAATTTATATTGTGTTTCAGTACATTTTAATGGTCACATCTATTTTATTTTCTTGACAACTGGGTATGTCTACTGGCAAAGTACAATATCATCAAGTACACTACAATGAAGTAGAAATGGAAGATGCTGAATTCTGTTCTGTTGTATACTTCCCCCATTTTAAAAAAAGCATGTAAGTATCCATACTAGATGAAAGGTTAAATGACAAGATTTTAATTTTTTATTACTTACTTGCCCTTTTGGCAGTGGAATTTAGTAAGAGTTAATGATCCAAAGTTTCCAGTATAAAACATCATTCTGGTTCTTCTCTCTTAATCTGTAATTTTGTTATTGTTTTTTGTTTTGGTTTTATTTTGTTGTGTTTTGTTTTGGCTTTTTGTTTTGTTTTTGTTTTGTTTAAAATTTAAGTATTTATAATTCAGTATTTCTCAAAAGTAAGTGCTTTTTATGTCAAACCAGAAACTTTTTGTGGGACCTAAAATCTGGCTTTAATGACTTTTGATTATTTGAATCAAGATTTAGTATTTTGTTTTGTGTGTTTTTTTTTTCTGGAACACAGTTCTGTGTAATGATGGATTCCATTACGTACAGGAACAAATAAACTGTAATTTGTGCTTTGTATAATGAACAGTGTATTGATTTTATGCTTATCAAGGATCAGTATTCATAATATGAAATAGGAATTATTTTTTGTGTTTCCATTGAGAGAGACAACGTGATCTATTGCATATCCATTAATGGCTTTACTGGGTGCCTTGAGACATTTATTTGGGAAACACCAGATAACAATGATCATGGTATGAAGGAAGATAAATAATGCTGTAAAAAACATTGAATTTAATGAAGCTTACTTAACTTAAGTTTGAAATGAACTGCTTTTAAGTAATACCCCATCTAGCCAACATCCTCCAAATTTTACGAACATTTCTTCCGCTCTCTTCTTTTTTAAAGGCAGCCAGTCAGCCCTTTGTACCAAAAAATAGCTATCCAAAGCTTTTTGAACTCTGAGTAAACAACACCATGCATATACTTTACAGCAGGTTTCTGTAAGCAGGCCTGGGAACAGTGTTCAGGACAGCAGTCTCAATTCTCAGAGACATATTAAGAGAAGCAGCCAAGCCAACAACAGCAGAAGATGCAAGATTAGAAAATTAATACTCTGCTGTGATTTAAAATAGTTTGCAAGAATAATGATATCAGTTCCCTTGTCTTTGCAAGGAGGCTCAGCTATATTTTTGTCAGTCCCAGAGACCTACTCACCTCTAAAAATACTAGTTTCAGAGTTCACATGTTGTTCTTCTTGTATCCTTTGGGTTGATAACCTGACTTTGGACAAGAGGATAATGTGAGCAAGTGGACTGGCATTTTTTAACAATTTCCATGAATGGTTGGGATGAGTTTTAAATTTTGCTTTCAGATTAGCTGGGTTCGAAACCAGTTTATTATCAAAGGCCCAAGCCACCACTTGTTAATTAACCACTGTTAATTTTAAAAGCTACCATTATGAAATTCTCTACAAGTTTGAGAACGATGTGGACTTTTACCTGTATTCTTGCTATAAATTCCTGATATTACTCCTACTTAGAAGTAGGGTCTCCCTTCTTCAGTATCCCTCTCTGGGGTAAAAAACATCCTTGACTATATCCCGTATCTAATTCAATTATGTTTTATTTTATTCTTGCCTTACTGCATGGAATATCACATTTATTTTACCTATATAATTTTTTTCTTTCAAATTATCCTCTGTCCTCCCACACGTTCTATTCTATACTTTTCTGGATTATTATGAACACAAAGGTTAATTAACTAATAGACAGATGCTGGTTTGACATGAATAAGAGAGTGTTCTCTCTGCTTTAGTCTAATGGAGAATGAGGGAGAGACATTAGAAGACCTGTCTGTCAGGAGAAGAATTTGGTTCAGAAGTTGGCTTCTGAGATTCTTTTTTTTTTCTCCCTTAACCCATATATGTAGTCTGACAAGGGGAAATCTTGGCAGAAAAACAGGTTGCATGATCTACCCTCCCTAAAATTTGAAGAGATAAAACATACTACAAGCCATGATTTCCACAAAGTTTAGCATCTGGTGTACCATGGGGTGCCAGGGAAGGTCAGGTCATTGTGCAGGAACAGGACCCTCTGTGTGAGCTATCACAGGGGAGTGCGTCTATCTGACGGGTTTAATCTTTGACCTTGACTGTGGTACAAGCTGTAGCTTTTCCTCAGTTCTGAGACCTGACTGACACCATCAGGAGGGCTGAAAGGGGCTTGATAAAGGGAAGCTCAAGTGCAGCTACAACATGTGAGAAGAGCCTGTTGTTGTGTTGCTTGTGCGATATGTGAGAGGTCTGTGCAAGCATCCTGTCAGCAGTGGTGGGCAGGGCAACCACCTCTCACATTGGGTTGAAGGTTTAGGGGCTCTTGCTAGCATGACTCACACAGGAATCGTGTACTGACTGTTGAAACCTGGAGAGCTGGCTCTCATCTCAGCATTACTGTCTGCACTCCATTTGCCCTGGTAAGGGTGCATTTAGCTGGAATTAACATTGGCCAGCCTGATGTTTGGTCCTATGATGTACAAAGGGAAGAGACTGCAACCATTGTGTAAAAATGCTACCTGCAGTAGACGCGTTAGATCCAGTCTGAGCTGCAAATCTGTCAGAATAAGGCTTTGCTTCTACTTTAGAGTGATGTATTCTTTAACAAGTTCAATAAATAACATTAGAAACAAGCTCAAAAATCTTACTTCAAGTGATAATATTTACCTATTGACTTAGTCAAAGATACATTCTGTGCTGTGTAAATGGACTTGATCAAAAATGCAATCCTTTTCCCCCAAACGTCCCATTTTTCTGGTAATTTTTTGTAATATTTTTGTTAAAAACTTGGTAAAGTTTAAGCTAAATCTGTTGAATAAATTATATCTCTTCTGCATGAAAAAAGTGGACAAATTACAGGCCAGGGAAGAAGGAACTTTCCTCCCAGTTTTGTTTGTACCGTTGTGCTGTTAGGAGTAATCACAAATAATGATTTATGTATATATCTTTATATTAATGACATAGACAAAGGAATGGAGTACATCATTAACAAGTCTACAGATAATGCCAAACTGAGTGGTTGTACTGGGTCTATCCGAGCCCCAGCAGCCTTAGCAGTGCTAGGAGATAACACTCCACTGTTTTGACTGCTGTGAGGGAGAGGCAGAGGGGACACAAGCAGATCAGGTGACCCAGACTGACCAAAGGGACGTGAGCTGACCTTGTGGAATGGGAAGTAGAGATTAGATCCTCCTTTGCTTTGCTTCCTGCTCGCGCAAATTTTTTTTTTCACTTGTATTAAACTGCCTTGTCTTAACACCTACGAGTTGCTGTCATTTTATTGGTAAAGGGAAGGGGCGAGAGACTGTCCGGGGTCAACCTGTCACAGTGGTGCAGTAGACATACCTGAAGGATGGGATGCCAGAGGCACCTGGACAAGCTTGAGAAGTGGATCTGTGGGAATCTCATGCAGTTTAACAAGACCAAGTGCAAGGTGCTGTGCCTGGGTCGGGGCAACTCCCAGTATCCAGATAGGCTGGGCGATGAACTGATTGAGAGCAGCCCTCCCAAGAAGGTCCCTGCCAAGAAGGACCTGGAGGTGCTGGTGGATGAGATGCTGGACATAAGCCAGTACTGTACACTTGCATTCCAGAAAGCCAACCATATCCTGGGCTGCACTGAAAGAAGTGTGGATCTGTCCCTCTACTCTGCTCTTGTGATACCCTATCTGGAGTACTTCTTCCAGATCTGGGGTCCTCAACATGTGAAGGACACTGACCGCTTGAAGTGAATCCAGAGAAGGGCCAGCAAGTTTATTAGAGGGATGGAGGGGGTGGAGCATCTTTGCTATGATGAAAGGTTAAGAGAATTGAGATTGGTTCAGCCTCTGGAAAAGGGGTGGCTTAGAGGTGACTTAATTGTATTCTTCCAGTACACAAAGGAAGCTTATTAGAAAGATAGAGAGAGACTATTTACAAGAGCATGTAGTGACAGGAAAAGGGGGAATGGTTTCAAAGTGAAAGAGAGTAGGTTTAGGAGAAAATTATTTACTGTGGGGGTGGTGAGGCATGGGAATAGGTTGCCCATTGTGGATGCCCTGTCCCTGTAAGGGTTCAAGGCCAAGCTGGATGGAGCTCCAAGCAACCTAGTCGACTGGAAGGTGTCCCTGCACATGGCAGGAGGGATGGAACTAGATGATATTTAAGGTTCCTTCCTACCCAGATCATTCTATGTTCTATGATATGGATAGATGATCAAATAGAGAAAAAAAAAAGTGAGAATGTTTACTTTTGTAAACTCTACATTTCCTAAAGATGACAATATCAGTTAAAGGCATAGGTCTGGCCTACCTAAGGTGGGAGATTTCTAAATCTGATTCTGCCTTAATTGAACCCCCTTTACTATTGCATTGACAGGTCCACTCAGCACCTCTCAAAAGCAAGCTGGAATGAGTACAAGATGCCAATAGGAGAGGAAACCATTGTAGACCATAAACCCTATGAGGTAGATTTCTTCTCTAATTATCTTTTCTGTGAGGTACTTATTCCAGCTGCACTTCATGGTAACATAAATTGTATTAATAATTTTATTCATTTAAATGAGAAATGGTTTTTCAAAAAGGGAAAGTAAAAGAGACAGAATCAGAAGAGGAATGAAGGCTCCATCTTGATGCTAACATGGTTGATTTTTCAATGTCCTCCAGTTATATATCCCCATATGATGCCTTGGGCAAATGCACTTACTTTGTTTCATACAAGAAATCATACTGACTTCAAATGGCAACTAATTATGTGGGTAGTCTCTACAGTATTTTTAAACACCCAGTTTATTTTAAGGCAAGCTTTGGTTGTATATTGTGTTGCAGTATTAAGATCTATATACCAAGTACTATTTTTTGTGTGGTCTAGGTGAGTCCTAATTGCTTCATTCTGCAGTAATAATAATTTTAACTTCATTGTGATCATACTAAATCATAAAGAGGACATTGATAACCCAGCAATGGCAGCTTGATATGATTACAGATAGTTAATATGACAATATCAAAAGGGTCAAGGCTTCATTGTGTCCAGTGGTAGGTAACAAAATGAAACCAAGCAGGAACAACTCTCCCACCTCAAGGACTGGCCGATGTTAACTGTGAGTAAAAGTTCAGTTTAAAGTGACAAACACTGAATTGATAAATAAAGTGTTATTGACTGAGATTAGTCCAAATTTCTGAGGAAAAGAACTGCATTCATTGTGGTCAGCTGATAAATACTGGCTGAGCATTGTGTGTAGGACAGCGGTGCCAGATGGGTGTTGGAATGGCCTCTCATATAGCTGGTTGTTGCTGTACAAGGTTATTACTGACTGAACAAATTGCTGTGGAAATGGTGGTTGTTGGAAGGTGTGGGCACCGGGGGTTTTGTAGGGATAGTCAAATGCAAAGTCTAAGGTTGAATAAAGGACTTTGCAATCTTCTGTCAGATTCTGGAAAATACATGTAAGGTGAGCCATGTTTGAAGGTAGAGGGAAATGAGATACTGAATGAAGGGCATTTGTGGAAATGGCTACAATAGGAGAATAGGTTTTGAATACAGGCCCAGAACAGTTGTACTAGCCTAAACTGCCAAGAAAGGTAGGAATGAAAATCCTTTAGGAAGCAGCATCCCCTGCTTCTCCCCACCAAGGCCAGAAAATGTGAACTGAGTTCAACATGCTCGCGAACATCTTCTGCAGGAGAGGAGGTGCGTTCACTGCAGGTCCCCTCTACTATGCAGGTTGCAACAGTGTAAGAGCCACCTATATTCCTGAATTTGTGCTTGAATGTTTCATGGTGTCAGCTTGCTTGAAAAATTGTACACTTTCATACAAAAGACATTAGTATGATCATGTGTTGGAACCTCACAAGACACAATCTAAAATCTCACTCTAGATCCCTGTATCCAACCTATAGGGTGTAGTCCATTTTTCACACAGTGGGAGCTTCAGGAGAAGCTGTGTATCCATATGTGGACATATATGGAGTTGATTAGCTGTATAAGTCCACATATGAACTCTGTAGACTAAATTGTCTCTGTCATATCACCAGATAATCTCAACAGAGGGAGCGTCCTTCAATGCAGTAGGTTTGTTCCTTTCCAAATATGGATACCGCAGCCCAAGAAAGGTTTCAGTAATGATTTTTTTCACAGTGTACGCCAAAAGTCTTGTATTAATGCTCTGTCTATTTCTACTGCTGTACCCCCTCCTTATAGACCCAGGAATCCTTTCAGTCACTGTGTCACACCAAGAGCTCAAATTCAGCTGTACCAGGAAGTTCTCTTATGTCAGCAGGGAGATTTTTAACGTATGTCATGAGAGTAAGTGATGCTACATTGTTGCCTTTTTCTGAGAGTCCTCTATAGCAGTAATTCTGAGATATAATTTTTTTTCCCCTCATAAGTGGGTTTTAACACAGTCCTAAAGATAAGAACTTCCCAAGTGCACAAGTTCTTCATGTGTTTATTCATTCAAAGGCACTGCAGAGCTTCCAACAAATGCAGTAAATTCAGGGAACAACATGCGTAATTTGGGTCAGCTTCAGTTTGTGTGATTGCTGAAACACAAGTGACAGGCTCAGACCCACTCTTTGGCTACCTGGGGCAGAGCTTGGAAATAAAGACTTGGGCTTGACTCTGTTTTGCATTAAATACTGAAATCCTGGTTGAGAATTTGTGACCAGCAGGTGAAGGTAGCTCTAGTCCGGAGTTGAGAATGGTTAGCTCAGAAGTGAGCTTCTGTAATACTGAATGTTTGGTTGTTTATGTTAGGTTGAAAAACATCACTGGGGAATAGGTCTTTCTCTGACTCCTTGCCAAATTTTGATAGGATCACAGTTAGGGCATTGTGCTGGTAGGCAGGAGAGGAAAACATGTATGTGAGTTTCCTATTTCACAGCATGGTGCCTGTTCCTCTGTAATTGGTAGTGGAATTAAAAAGAAATTCTCATTCTTGTAACTCTCCTCCTGAAATTTCTCAGTTCCTCAAACTTGGCCCCTAACTAAAATAATTTTGGGAATTTTACTGAATCCAGGATAGATAAAACAACAGTTTTGGCATATGGATTGGGCACTGAAGAAAATTCCCCTAGGTCTGCACATGAATAATTGGCGTATCCTGCTCCATGGAAAACCAATCCATGGCAGCAGAGTAACATTACAGCATAAGCTGCATTTGCTGGAAGGAAGGAGAAAGAAAGGCTATGATAAAGAGATAGCTTGAAGGCTGAAGCTCTTGGACTTTGAGCTATTAGATTGATCATTTCACAGTTGAACATGGCAAATATTTTGATTTCTGAGAGATCCATGGTCTACTTAAGAGATAGGGCAGAATACGCCTTTGAGATCTAAATGTTCTGGATGTATTATTTGCGTAGTCCTGGATATAAAAATAGATACAAGTGGACATTTCTCTCTTCCATTCCCCATAAAGAAAATTGATGGAAAACATGCAGAAATAAGTTGATCTTATTATCTAAGTACAACCTTTCAAAAAAAAAAAGCCATCTGGAAGGGAGAAAGACTAGCTTGCTCCACCCCTAAGCTCTTTTCATCTCCTTTGTTTTTGCATAATTTTGGTTGCACAAAACTAAACCACAGCTTCTTAACTTTGTTTCCAAACCATATGTCCTCTAATATTTTGTTATACTTAGAGGATAAGACTTTGATTTCTTTCACACCTGACATTTGGACTGCGTCTGTGAAAATTTTCCACTCTGTCTTTAGACTGAAGTCAATAATAACAACCATGAACAGAGGATTATATTTACATTATTAAAAATATATATGATACAACAATAACATTGGGTCCATCTTTCTCTGTGATTCCCATTTTGATATGAAGATGGTAATAAAAATTGCTTATCTTCTAGACACTTTTCTGGCACACAAATTAAAAAAAATATCAAAAATTACTAGCATTATAAAAAAATAGTTGCTTTATTTCTGATCATTGTTTAGTTTTCGCTTCCAGAATATGACTTTCCCTTAGAAAGGTATAAGTGATTTTATGGGTGTAGAATAGACTGTTCCAGTTGAAAGAGACCTACAATGATCACCTGAATTGTCTGACCAGTTCAGGGCTGATCAAAAGTTAAAGCATGTTGTTGAGAGCATTGTTCAAAAGCCTCTTAAACACTGACAGGCTTGTCCTCTCTTTAGTGGGCCTGTTTCAGTATTGGATCATTGTCTCAGTAAAGAAATACTTCCTAACGTCAAGTTTACTCCTCCCCTGGTGCAGCTTTGAACCATTTACAAGTGTTCTGTCACTTGATACTGGGTAGGAGAGATCAGCATCTCCCTCTCCAAACTAGCAAGGCTGAAGTCCTTAGTTGCTCCTCATAGAACATTCTTTTCAGCTTTTCACCAGCTTTGTTGCCCTTGTCTGGACACATTCAAGGACCTTCGCATCCTTCCTAAATTGTGGGATCCAGGATTGCACACAGTACTAGTGACTTTTTTTCTCATAGTGGTGTTTTTCAAAATTTGGGTGATATCTAAACAAAAACATATGTAGAAATGCACAAAGAAATATCAGTTTTAAAATCACTGATTTAATAATATTGTCCTTCTGCTTTCCAGGACAATTGTTTTTCAGTTGTCAGAGGTAATGTGAGAAAGGAGGGAATTGTAGCTATACAAAGTGTGGGACTGAGAGGCAGGAGAGGTGGAGAGGGGACCATAGACTCTAGCCACAATGAGAAAAAGGAGGGTGTGCCCAGCTGTAGGATAAGCAGAAAAAAATGAGAGACTTGGGGTGTAAAGAAAAGCATATTAAAAAGACTAGAAAAGTGGATAGAGAAGACTAGAAATAGGACAGATATTTAGAGATGGAAAAATAAAAAATATACTTTAAAGACTAGGAAGGTAACTTTTATAAAGAATAAGCAAGGTGTTGCATGCACTTTGGTATTAATGTGGTTACAAGAAGTAAGCAGGGGTTTGTTAGTTTTGCAGAGGCCCAGACAGGATCACTTTTCTCATTCTTATTGCGTTGATTTCTGTAGAGACTCAGTACTTAATTAGAATTTTTTAAATACATTCCCAATGAAGTAAAAAAACCCCAAACCAAATCCCAACCAAATTTTTGTCTTTGCATTTCAGATACCTATTCTTAGAGAGTAAAATGGGAATAGTATTCTGATAATGCTAGGAAGCTCACGAAAGGGCCTTCATTAGAGTGTGTGTCTGATTCCTGTTGAAATTAGCAAAGTCTAGGTGCCCAACTTCCTTTGACACCTCCATTCCAAGTATCTCGCCCAAGGTCACACAAGAAATATGCTGGGAAGGTGAAATTTAAATTCAGTACCTCTGTCTCCAAGATCTTTTCTTCTCTGAGACATAGTAAAGTTTAGAGGCTACTAACCTAAGAGCTCCCTAGTTCAGGAAGCAAGGAGCAGCTGGAAAACAGTGTACCCAGTCGACCTAGAAGGGTTATATAAATAGCTGTCAGATTTAAGCTAAGGAACATTGGTGTGTCCCTCTCTTTTTCTGTTTCTTACCCATTTCTTTTAGGCTTTGGCTGGAATAAGGAATCCCAAGATTAATATTTTACTGTATGATCGGGGCAGGTTGAGAAAAGCCTTGATGTGTTTCTGTGCCAAGCCAGAGCCACAATTCACCTGGAGGAGCGTGTTCAATGAAGGAGCATAGTACAGCTTCCGGCTTCTTCTTTTCATTTGTACTTGAGGCTGACTCTGGAGCACATTTATATAAAAGGAAGCTATTCTGAAAGAAACTATAGGTATTAAAAAAAAGACACATTAAGATGTTGCAAAGGCAGAAAAGATGGTGATGAGACTGTCACTCTGGGAAAAAAACAAAAGGTCTATGTTATGAAACTTTATACTATGCAGTGTTTCAGCATATCATTTAGCAAGTAATCTCCTAGTAAAATGTAAGCCAGAAATTGTCCTTGGCTCATAGTGGGGCATGCTAAGAGAGCCTGAGGGTCCTTGCACCAATACAGGGTCTGCTAGGGAAGATTATTTGAAAGCTGAGGTGACAGGTACTGCTACTCAGGTAATGCTGAGTAGACAGCCCATCACTAGGGACTCTTGCTACCAAACCAAACCAAACCAAACCAAACCAAACCAAACCAAACCAAACCAAACCAAACCAAACCAGAAATCATATTTATTTTTTCTGAAAAGCTAACAGCTATGTTAGTGAATCCCCTTTTTGCGAGGAGATTCCTGGGGTCTTCTTCAGTAACTTCAGAGAACATCCTGCCTCTTGCTGTTTGGTTGATGTTTGGTTAGTGAGCTTTGGAAGAACTGAATGATGTCTCTTTTAAAAGCAAACAACGAAAGAAGCAAAATTGGCAATTCCCTATAATTTTTTCCTTAAATACATAAAATGCTTTGTTTTGTTTCATTTCTCAATGGCTGCCTGCAGCAATTCACTAGATTAAGTTGAATTCCTTTTCACAGAAAGTGATATGCAACTGTTGTAAATTTGGGTGGTAGTTACAGTTCCTGGTGATGACTGGACTCTTGTGTGGAATTCACTTTGTTCTGGCTGCATGAGGGATTCTGTCTCAGCATGAAAGATACACAGAGTGAGGAAAGATTTATTTTTCTCTGAAAGAGCACTGGAAAGTGAATTAAAACTGAGCTTTTCTTTGTGATGCTAAGATCAATTTCTGGTTTGACTGTTGAGGTTTACACAAATGCCTCATTCAGGAGTTATCGTGTCTTTCTTGTAATTTTTATATTGTCTTGGGTTAAAATTAAAATAGTATTCACCTGGAGATGTGACCTAAGCCATACTGCCCAAGCTTAACTAAACTGAGTCAACAGAAGTCCAGTTACTCCTGGGAACCAACGCTCACTGAATATAGGGAGATTGAAATCTTACCTCATCATTGTGGCTTAATCTAAATCTAGACTGACTAGCAGCTGTGTGTTGTGAGGTGACCCGTGTCTGGTCTCCTGGTCATATGTATGAGAAAACTGTCCAAGTTTTGCTGTGGTTATTCTCTGGTACTCTTTAGGTCTCTTTACAGTGGGGTTTGGTGTGTGGGGGACTGGCATAGATTAGGGAGAAGACCTGTTGGTTCACGTTGATTTGACCAGTCACTCGGCCAAATCGTGAGTCTCCTGCATGACCATGCACAGTATCCATGTGATCACACACTGCTCACACAGGGCTCTTCCAGGATGCACTTGTACAAATGCAAGAGCACAAAGGGTCTTCACTGGGACTAAAGAGAGTGCTCACATCTCACACACATAGTCCTGGCCACATCCACACTCTGCAGAGGATGGAGGGTGAAGGGTGGAAGTTGGAGGATGCAACACTGGTTGTGAGAGCTGGCAGGGGAAAGGCAGTAGCCATGGATCTGTGTATGAGGGGCTATGTGTCAGAACAGCAGAGTTCCTTGCATCCTACTAACCCAAGATTGTGGTTTTGTTTTTGTTTTTGTTTTTGTTTTTTTTTTGTTTTTTTGTTTTTTTTTTTTTTTAATATTAAAGGAAGAGTTTCATTTTGTAAAATGCAGATATCTGTTAAATGTGACCAGGAGCAAATTTATCTTGTTAGCACTTATTTACAGCTGACAATTCTCAATTAGTGTTTGAGCCTAGATTCCCACTTCTATAAATCCCTAATGAAGGCATAAATTACTAATGAAAGAGCTAAATCTCGGGACCAGCGTCTTACTTCATTAACATAGGAATATAAATCTGAAGTGTTTCTGTTCTTCTGAGCAGAGTTAGTCCACAATAACACTGGTGTAAATGAAATGGGAATGAATTCTTGAGGCTTTCGTAACGGGCAGCATGAAGTGATATTATTCTGTCCAATTTTCAAATTTTGTTACTCTTCGAGAACATGTCTCAAATGTTTCTGTAGTGTTGTGCTCAAACTCATTTATCTGATTTGTTCGACTTCAAATTATTTGATTCCTTTAAATGCCTTTTTTTCTTCTTGCACCTGCTGCTCAGTGAATAAATGCTGTGTGGAACCCTAAAATATTTGTGACCTTTTAGTGTGATCAGTAAGGATTTCATATTTATTTTAACTAGCATGTAATTTCTAAATGACATGGCTCACAGGAAAAAGGTAACAATTTAAATTTCAGAAAATTAAAAATTACGTAATTTATCACAAATATTTAAATTTCTCATTGAATGTAACTTGCTAATCTGTGCTAGTATTAATAGGCTGATATAGCAAAGACGTAAGAGTAAACTTGCTGTACATTGGCTTGAATGCTTTATAAGAGTGCTAATACTTGGTCAGGTGTGGCTTAATTTACCTTTTGTAACCACTAGAAGTAGACTCATGTTCAAAGGGTGTTTTAGGAAAGACTTTTAGAAAAGGTCTTTTAGAAGATCACCCAGGTAGTAACATGTATCCTATCGGTGTCAATGATGTTGCTCTTCACATAAATGTCAAATAATTCAGTAGGCCTACCTAGTATCAGAATTTAAAAAATATATTAAGGCACTGGTCTCAATCCCACTGGATACTGCTCCATCCCTGTCATTACTTTGCTCCATAACAGGGTCTGGCAAGGGTCTTTCTTGTCCTACGCTTGCAGTAAAGCTGAGGATGGTCTAACATGAGCTAAAAACGACATGATCCAGCTTCACGTTCAGTTCATCATGTTTGATGTTCAGATGTTAAAAGACTGAATGTTACAGGCAAGAGTTGTACTTGAAGGCAAAATATCAATAAAATGTGGATTACAATTTTCTCTGTTATGTTTTCAAGCTCTTCCTCTTAATGAGCTCTTTTAGTTGAGCCTGTTCAAAGAGTTTCTTGAAATGTAGGAGGTAATTAATTAGAAATCCTAACCAATATTATATGGACAACAAATTATAAAGCAAAAATTGTTTTATTTATGAAGAATAAAGCTAGCATTGTTGTTTTGAGCCAATGACAAATTTACTACTTCTCTCAAGTTAGCAAAGTTCAAACACATGTTTAGTAAAGGAGAAAAGCCTACTAAATATTAAAATACCAGCATGATTACAGTAAAAATTATTCTACTTTTTTTTTTTTTATCATTCTTTATAATATATGACTGGGTTATACGACTCTAAATAGGAGGTTTTAGTATTTTTAGCATATTAGCATTCTACCTTGTAGAATATTGTATGCTATGTATTGCATGTGATTATACTGGTTTGCAGGCAATAAAAACAAATG
>WEIV01012172.1:270047-292275 GCA_013390005.1 Calyptomena viridis
AAATGGGAAAATGCACATAGATGCTTTGACTATGTCAAAATGAGGGGAGGAACACATTTTTCTAGATCTTAGGATGTCTTGTCACTCTAGAAGAAAAAAGTAAAGAAGCAAAAACTTGCCACATGTTAGCAGAAGATACATGCATTTAACATATAACATAAACCACAAAACTTTAGTACAGCAATCACAAACTGGTTTTCTTATTCTCGAGAAGTACTGAAGCAATTAAAAGCTAAGAAAGGAAGTTATCCTAAGCAGAAAGCTGTCTTTCTCATGGAAGGTCAGATTTGAGATACTTAAATTGAGATTGGTCTTGCAGTTTATAGCTGCTGAAGCCATTACTGTGGCCTTAGATAAGTTTGGACTGTTTGTGTAAGGGATCTCTGTGAGGTTATGAAATGATGCATCAGCTTTTCCTCTGACAGGCACAAAATATTTATTTCAAACGTCTCCATAACTGAAGATAAAACCTAAATTTTGTATCACATAGTTGGCAAAGGCAGTTTCAGAATGAGGCGTTCTGAATCCTACATGGCATGGTTTATAAGTGGCTGGTTTTAATCTAAAAACAGAGTTGTCATTTTGCTAATACACAAATCTGTAAACAGCAAAATTATGATGTGCAAAAATGGGAGAACAAATATAAAACATTTTGTAACAGCTTACTTTATTTCTTGTAAATACTTCTTTTTTGGTGACATACTAAAATAAACAATCATAAGTAGAACTGTAGCAATTTTTGTGAACACAGTGATATCTGAATAGAAATGAGGACTGGAAGAGATTCTCAAGTCTAATGTTTGCCAAGAATTTGTGTTTTAGGTGTGGGTGTGTGTGTGTTTGATTGGAGGGTTTTGTGTTTAATTTGTTTTTGGTTTTGAGGGTATTTGTGGAACTATACTCTGTTCAACACATTATTGTTTTGTGATTATAAAACTCCTGGCAGACTTGAAAATGGAATAAAATTATTATTGTCTGGTGCCTGAAACTTGTTTTAACTGATTAGTATAATCAAGGCTTCAAAAGGAAAAATAATAAATGTAATTCTGGCCTTTTCTTGTTAAGAAACAAAATCAAATTGAAAACAAGGGTACAAAAAAACCCATTTTTTAAAAATATTCAGAAGAAACATCCCATCAGTAAAACTATATTTATTTGTATATACTGTATTTAGGTTTTACAAGACACCTTTTTAGAGTTAGCAGTTTTGTATATAGCATAAGTAAATAGATGAGGAAGGATTTCTGTCAGATACTGTGGTGACACACTTTTGTTTAAATCCTTAAGACAGATAGATAGAAGTAGATTAACTGGCCTTAGCTATTTCATGTTCCCTGTCTGAGTGGAAACAGGTTCCATGTTGAGCTAGCGTGTCCTAGCAGCCTGAAGTTGTAATGCATTTACTGCCTTTTGATGCATCTTGTTTAACATTTGCTTAACATATTTATTTAAATGAGGCCAGGCATTTGTTTATTCCTTATCAAATGATGTGGGACAGCTCTAGGACAAGAGCAAAGAGATGCTATCAGAGGAAGCACCTTAAGGCTTGCATTTTTCTTTTCTGGTGATAAAATAATACTTAGCAGAGAAAATATTGACGACATAAAGTATGCTCAAAAAGTTACTGTTAGCCAAAATTTGGGTAACTTTTGTTCAATTTCTTAAGATGTAATATACTTTAAATGCTGGAAGAAAGCAAATATCCAACAAAAACTTAACCCTCAAACTTAAATCAAACTTAAATAAACCTTAAATCAAACTCCTCCCTGCCATTCCCAACCCAAAATAAAACAACCAACTCAACTCTGGCAGCACCTAGCCCAATAAAATAAAGAAAGATAAACCTAAAGGTAAGGCTTCTACATGGACTATGATTAGAGTTTAATTCAACCACTTGAAAGATAAAGCCCCAAATAATGCATCCTGACTTGCAACTGTTTGAATTACCTTGAATAAAGAACTGCGTAGTATGGCTTCTTAACTTTAACATGATGGCAACACATACAGGTTCCATCCGTTGCCCATTCTCATTTTCTTTCTCCTGCTTTTTTTTTTCATATTGATTTTTATTCTACCCTGTGCTCGTCATCATGATTTGTACAGACAAAATGTGTACCAAATCGGTAACAGTCTTAATCACAGCTGATATTTGGTTCTGGCCTCACTCTTCAGACATCTTCTGTCGCTTTTCGTTATCTGCTTTAAGGATTAAGTGCCCAGACTTACCCTTAGATCTGTCTAGTACAGTCCTACAACATCAGTAGGTCACATAGGTGTGTTGTGGGGATGGCTGTGGAAGGTAAATGCAGAATGCCTCTCTATTGACTCTGGAGGAAAAATCTGTCCATGTAGCCACAGAACCATATAATCTTTGTTTCGGAATGTTTGCCACAAAATTTATGCTTAAGTGTCCCAAGTGAGTAAAATGTGATTTTAAATACAAGAAAGAGAGCACCCTCTTAGAAATTACCTGCTAACCCTATGGCAGCGAGTATTCTCATATAAACATGCTAATCTCCAGAGAGCATGAGAGGAAAAGATGTCTTAAAAATTATGGTGATTTAATTTTATTTTGCCCTAGAATGACATTCTCCTGAGTATTTGTGAAAATGAAGATGAATATGCAGGGCTACATTTGGTTGATTTCGCGCCAGATGGCCAGTTGCAGAGGCTGAACTAAGCTGAACTGATTGATTCGTTTTTGCCATATTGCATGCTGGCGTTTACCAGAGTTCACATCATTCAAATACTAACATTTTTGGTGCTTACTCTTTTTTTTTTTTTTTAATTTTTCTCAGCTTCTTGGGATGCCCTCTGCTTTCGTAGTGGAGTCTCTCTTTTTTTCCTCAGCCTTTAAAAGGTATCAATCTTTTCCCTACCATAGTGTTTTCTTTTGGTTTTGGTTTTTGTCGCTTTTTTGTTGTTGTTGATGCTTAAAAAAGATTTAATAAACTGCTCATTGAGACAGGGAAAGGAGGAAATGCAGAGGGCAAACATGCACTGTGGCATTTTTTTCTCCTCCAGAGGCTTAACTTTCTCTTTCACTAATTTAACACATGTGAGCAGAGAACACAACATCTTGCATTAAAATGGAATCCTTAAAATTCTGTGTATTCAATTTACCTAGTATTTCAGGGATCACACTACAAGTAATTTAAATTCCCAGTGTTCTAACTTTCCTTGAGATATTCTGTTAAGAGCTAATGGAGACAATAATAGTTAGACAGAAATTATCTCAAAAACTTTTGAAAATTAACAGAAAAATATGTTTCCATTTGTTTTGGGCCATTACATGTATATATAATAAATAATACATAAGCACTAGGATACCATGTGTGAACGTGCACATATGCATCTTATAAATCAGAACAGGTATATTTTAGGAGAAGATTTAAAAGGCCTAATGAACATGCGTTTTCTTATTAAGTTCTGAGGGCTTTGGAGAGATTTCAGTAAAAATTTCAGAAAAAGTAATATCCAAATATATACTAAGACATAAATATAAGGCAAGTCGTCCTTTGGCAAAAGAACATATATGTTTAAGAGAACATTCTTTCTTTTCATTCAGTTTCAGCCATAACTCTTAAGTCTAATGTCAGGATTTCTCTCTTTGTTAAGCCTAGTAAAGCACAGTTCTTCACTGATTTCATATCTTAGATAATGAGGGCTTTGTAGGGTCAGAGGAGAGAGGAAAAGTGTGATAAGATTTATGCCTTGTGGACAGCACTATAGGAGAAATTCGTATCAAAATGTTGGTCAGAGAAACAGGAAAAGATGGCAAAGCCCTACCTTGACAGAAGCCAGCAGGGATTTTACTGTGGACCTGAGAGATGCTGTACTTTTTCAGAGAGGCGTATGAAGCATGCTCATTATGCAGGACTGAAACTACAGATAGAGCCATCAGCTTGATCTCTAGTATATTGCGACATCCAACCAATGCTTTACAGGGCAACTGACCTGGGTGATTGACACATGCTCATGTGGGGCTGGGAATCTTCCAGATTACTTCAAAACAGATATTTACACTGGCTGGCTGCTGTAGGCCAGAAAATTTCTTCAAGAAAGAAATCTCCACCTCGGGAGGGCAAGGATATGCTCAGTTCTCCAATCCAACTTCATTGCAGCTTGAGTGGATGCTCCCCATCAAAATTTGCTTCCCTTGTACAGGAGGAACTGTGCAGGTTCCTCCACTGTGCCGGGCAATATGGGGCAGGAGCACTGCTTGCCCTAAGCTGTTACTTCTGCTCTGAAATGCTGGCTCTTTGTGGCCCCAGTGCTCAGGCACATGCATGTTTTGTCATAGGCACCTACTGATGGGGGTGACAAAACAGAGGAAAATTTTGATGTGCATAGAGAACAATGGAAAAGTTGGTGGAAAAATATTCTAAAACTATCTAGAGCACTATGGATTTACTCTTCAACCCCAAAACATTATCTGAACTTTTTCCTCATAATTATTTTTCCAGCTGTCATGGTGAAAAAGATATAGCACTAAAGTTTGCCATCTACCTGACCCCCAAGCACCTTCTGACACTCGGGCTTGAAAAATGCATCATGGGATTGATATAAAACTCAACTTTTCTCAACAACTTTCTTCATGTCTTTGTCATCTATAAAAGTTCTGTGAGTCAAACAGAGCAGTCAGAAACCCAGGCTATAGGACTGAGAAGGATTAAAAAGGGTGAACCTACAGTACTTTATTGACCTAGGTCCTCACATTAACCTGATCTGATCCTTTAATTACTATGAATAGAATAGGGCTTACAGTCCTACTTAATAACACCCCATGCTTTTTATTCTATAAAGAGCTTTCCTATTCATATGCCCTCTTCTTTTCAGGTTTACAGATTTGTAGCAAGAAGGAATGCATGTTTTTTTTCTGGCACTCCAGGGGAGAAAGCTACCTAATGTGTATGTGTGGGATACTGGAAAGCATAAATGCAACCTTTCTGCTTTGAAAAAAGTTATTTGAAAATCAGTCCTCATTCAAGTTATTTGTCAGAAAAAGGTGAGAGTAGAAAAGGCAACCAAAACATAAGATCTTAATTTTATAAAGGTAGTAGAAGAAGCTTAACATAGTTTATATGCTAATCAGAACTGTAATCACATCAGATGCATGCTTTTCCCCCTTCCCATGCACATTTGCTCTCCCCATAGGCTCAGAGAATCAGCACATTACTGCAATCTAGGCAGACAGATATATACACATATGATCATATATATGGGTGATATATGATACTATAATTAATAACTGGTATTTTCTCTGAATTCAGGAAGGCAGCTGCAGCCCACTGATAAGATATTTTATGAGAATAAAATCAAAGCTAGGCATTAATAATTATAATTTGTTGTGATCGAGAACAGTGAGACAATAATTTTATTTCTTGAACTGAACTGAAATATGAGCAGGCTGCTGGGTTAAAAATGACAAGGGGATACACATTGTGATTAGGAGCCTAAGACATTGTGCTAAGAGCGTTACGAAAAGTAGAAACAGTCTCCTAATTGTTACATGAACATATTGTATCTAGCATCTTGTATGGATCCACCCTGAGGCCAGGCTGAGGAAACAATCCAAATTTGGTTTTGAGTTAAAGATGGGATGAGTGACAATAGGGAAGCAGAAGGTTTAGGGATTTTTAGAGAGAAAGGAAGGGGAAAGAGAGAAGGAGAAGGAAGAATCTGACAAAAAAATTGGTGGAGGTGGTAGAAAGAACCAAAATCAGCTTTTTCTCTTTCAGTCATCACTTTCAGTATGATTTGCCTAAGCATACAATCCTTTGACTGTTGTAATTATAAAATTATTATAGTTGCATACTGAATTTGGAAGACAGTGCTGTAGATATTCTTCCATTTGGAAGTTTTTCTACTTGTTAAGGAACAGCTATTTCAGCACTATTTTAAGGTTAAAACTTGATTAACATGCAGCAATGAAACTGTTCTAATTTTATTTTACTAAATTTACTGTAAATATCACTGTTAGTAAAATAAATACTGAAAGAATATAGTATCTGACAGTGAAGGCATAGTTAAAGTGTTTTATTATGGTTCTTTATCTTTCCCAAGACAGGTATTTTTAGGAGTCAGTCTGATTAGTTATCAAAGACATATCACTGATTCTTTCTCTCCCACCTTCCACCCTCTTGAAGATAGAATAGTCTTTACTATGCTTTTAAAGAATGAGGATTTAAATTGAAGCAAACCATGAAAGTGACAAAGTATGCCTATTATTGACATTTTATATGAAAATGATTGCTTAAAATTCTAACCCACAGACAGACAGACAGATATATATAATCGCTGCTTTAGCATTATAGTCTTTCTATTGCTACTCTATATGACTGTAACCTCAAAAGACCATTTTTTAAATGTGAAATATTGTATGTTCCTGTAGCCTCCTTTCTTGATTGTGTTCCCAGGGCCTTGTTGGGCAATTGATTACTCTGTGCACAATCCTGCTGCTTTAGGTATTAATGGCAAAACCCCCATTGTCTTCAGGATTTAGGCCCTTTATGATTTTTTGAAGTTCATTATATTTTGCAAGTAACTGAGTTTAAAACCCCTGATTGGAAAGACTTACTCCTCACATCTTCCTGTGAAATATTTTACCTTTAGAATGAAAAAGCATTTGGAAACTGTAGAAAGGTTTTGATCTGCAGGATTAAAAGGAATCAGCACTGAAAATGGATTCACATCATTTTCTTTGGGTACCCGAGCCTTGGGGGAGGGGGAGGAGAGAAAAAAATAACAGCTGATTTAATATAAGTGGGCTGAATTCCCTCTCCTGGTGGGTCTTTCAAACCTCCAGTTTCTGTTCTTGCTATTGCTCTGTGAATATCCCCCTCCCCTTTTTGTTAAAAGGCATTTACTATGAAAGCCTACAAAAGCAGCTTTCAATCTGATTAAGCTTCTCCTGTAAAAAATACAAAAATAGGGATACGTTTGGGTCAATATCACCCAATTCATCTGCCTTAATTTGCTTAGGCTGCTTACCAAGGATACTGCACATGAACATGGAAGGCTCCTGCAGTCACTTGGGGCTCCCCAAAATTTCATTTAGGAAATTCCAAGGTGCAAAAATTACCATAGCCAAAAGCAAATTTTCAGAAGGACCTGAGCAACTTGACATAGCTGTGGGCTCACTGCTGGAAGGTACCAGTTTTCTAACCATACCTGGGTGAGCTGTTGCTTGATATACGTGAAGGTAATGGTTGTCTCCTGAAATCCCTGGTGATGTCTCTGTTTGTTCTACCTCATGCAGAGGTGCAGTGTCTCATGTTCCCAGCTGTGGATCCACTTCCAGAACTTGCTCACTAACTGACCCTTGATCACAGCAAACCGTACCCCACCTTAGTCTACCTGCCAGTAAAATGGGTGTAGAATAGTTGTTTCTGATAGATTTTTGAGAGAGGTTCAGTACTTGAAAAAATTCTCTGGTGCTGACTTTTCTCAACATTAGCATCTGTATCTCTCTCTTGCCCATTTATAGAAATACATGTAATATTTGTCTCCAGCAGATTAATATCTCTGTGAGATGTTTGTGCAGCAATTTACAAAGCTGCTATGATAACACATGTAAGCATTTTAACTGTGTAGTGCTGAAAAATAAGCTTGAACTGGAACTGTGATTTGTTTCTGCACTTGCAAGAGTTTTGTAACCTTTCTTAATAATTTTTTTCTTTAGTACACAGCAATGTTGAAATGTAATCTTTATTACTAGATGAATGAATGAGTGGTGTTGCTTAGGGCACAGATTTGAAAACCATCTTCACGTGAAGCCCAAGTATTGTTGCTGTTGCAGTTGTCTTGTTGTTTTATTAGCTCTGAACAATGTTGGACTATTCTTGAAATCTAATAATCTCTGTAAAGTGTCTTCCCTCAGTAACATCTTTGATAATGGAGAGTAGATTCTAAAAACACAATAAAAGCATAAAAGAGAATATTATCATAATTGCTAGCAAAAACTAGAAAAAAATCCAAACAAGTAAAAAGAGGCATAGTGCCTAGAAAGGAAAAAGAAGAAAAGATACTAAATGTTAGTTTTTAGTAATTTTGTGTGTGTATTTATGATTCAGTCTACTAATAGCCATGTTAAATACAGCATAGGATTTTGTGGAAATTTCAGTGCCAGCTGTACACTCTATATTCCTGAGGAGAAAGAGAGAGAATTAACAAAAAAATGTGATATGTTTTACTCAAGTTATTAGTTGAATTATAAAAACCATATTTTTGGATTTTTTCCTAATAGTCATCAGCTGCCATCAAACACATATAAAAGGAAAATGGTTTTTTTAAATACTATATCTGTTCTGCATATTCCTCGTATTAACTAAGAATCTTATGATCTCTGGAGAGCAAAAACGGCCCTCGAGACAAAAGCGTCTTTCCAGTGTGTGCGCGTGTGCACGCCCCCATACATTTCTGCCTTACATATATAGATATGCGTGTGCACAAGGCAAAGAGCTTCACAGTTTTATAACTGGAGAACAAACTCTCATGGTTTCCATTTGATTTTGAAATGCAGAAAACATGAATACTGGCCTAAGAATGTCAGAATGCTACAGCTTTTTTGCTTTGTAAGTGGAAAATATATTTTTTTAATTATAATCCTTCATACTGGTGACTTTTACATGAAGCAACATTCAGATGTTTTATGTTTCACCTTTATTTAAACAATCTTTGTCTCTCTCAAAATATTTTCTCTGAAACCTTATGTACAGGTAATAAAATCCTTGTATTGCAGCAGGTTCATCTGATAATAGCAATACAAGGTTGTCTGATTATGCCAAAATGATATTGGGGAAAGGAGATTTTATTACCTGACTTTGAATGAAATCTATAACAACTATGATCTTTCTTCCTTCCAAATGGACCAAAAGCTTCATTAGAGAACAGAAACCTTTTTTTAAAGGATACATGCTAGAGTATAAAATAGATTTAAATTGAAGCTAGAGAACAAATTATAATAATTAAATTTCTTTGCCAGAAATTTTACTCTCTGCTCTGCTTCCTGTCAGCCCCCAATGTTTGCATCTTGATGTAGCATCCACATGCTAACACTTCAGGCCATTCACTCCCCTTTTTTAAGGAGTTTGAGAGGTAACCTCAGTTCACAGAACATTCTAAGAGGAAGGTTTAGTGCTAACTGGATGCCATACTTATCTTTTCTTCTTGTGTCTTTGTGTAGGTCAGCAGTACCTAGATTCTACCACCCAAATTAGGTTTTGAAACGCTACTCTTCCCAGTGCTTTTGATGTGCATTTCACCTTAGGAAAATACTTGTTCCAGGAGGAATTTTCCCTGGCCTGTTTCTGTGCAGGAGCAAAAAATTAATGAGCCTTGCTAGCTATGTTCCTGTAGAAACAAGGTTTTTCAACCCTGCGTTTGCAAAGGCAGTTACCCACTAGCTGCAGCAGTAACCATTCTCCCTCTTTGGCTGTCTGCAGGATGACATGCCAGCAGGAGCTGTGGGTAGAGAGTGTATGCAGTCCTCTGCTTGCCAAACAGTTGCTTTTTGTAGGAGCATTTTGCCTCAGACTGAACTCTTTATGGTTTTGTAGGGCAAATCGTAGCAGAAAGAAGGCACACTCTAGTCAATATCTTTCTTCCTTTGACCCTGTCACAGTCACACTTCTCCCTCTTGGAGCCCAGTCTCCCATTTAGGACTTTCACAAGACTTCCCTGAGGAGGAAAGCCCAGCCTGAGGAGGAATCCCAGATATTTCAAGAAAAGTTTTCTTAGAGTCACTTCACTCTGAGCTATTTGCCATCAATCACAGCAGATTTTCCAAGCAATGCTTCTTGTGGTTCTCATGTTAATTTTTTCCCAAATATTTTTAACAATTCGGTACATTTATGTTTCAAAAGATTTTATTTGAAAAGATGAGAATAAGTGATTGTTATTTTGCTTAAAAAGATGCCCCAGAAGCCTTATTACCACTGCAGCAGTTTTAATACAAATATTTTGGTCAAAGCATTCAAATACCTAATATTCTGGACTTTAGGCAACAACAGCCTTCTCCCATACAACCAGATCTAAATGTCCAGTATTTAAAAAAAAAAAAAGACAATAAATGAGGGGAATCCATACTTACAAACAAACAAACAAATGTAAGCATCTAGACTTTGGTTTCAGTCTGTGGTGGCTAAAAATAAAGCCACTGGGGGAAAAGTGTCTTAAGTGATGTAGTGGGAATGGTTGTTTTAGGCTAGAACAGAAAACTTTGAAAATTGCTTTATTTTAAGCACTACAGCTATTTAAATCACAAATAGCTATCTTACAGCTGACAAAAAGTGAGATTGGAAAAAGAATTTTCCAAACCTGACATTTTAGGTTCAGGACTATCCATTTCGCATAATTTATGACCTTACTTAAATACTGATTTCTTGACAAATTCTATAAAATACTGGATTTTGCAAATGACATGCAATAAAATATGACTTCTGAGTGCCTGCTGCAAAGGTAATTTATTTTACACTGGATTATTTAGAAAAAAATAAGCTATTTTCAGCAGGGAAATAGTTGTTGTTTGTTGATCAAAAATGTATTGTCTTTAAGAAAGACAGTATTTTCTGTTACATAATGCAATTCCTTCAATTTCGAGTCTTTCCATGCTGCCATGCAAATATTTTGCTCTCTTCTGTTAGCTTTAGTACAGCCATATAGAGCTTCACTTTTATACATTTCCCTTGAAGTAATTTCCAGAGCTTTATTCTATATCTTCTGAATATACTTTCAGCAGTAAATTAGGGGCTTCTGAAACGGGCATTGTTAAAAAGCCCCAAAATAACAATATGGTAAGGGAATTCGTAAATCGTTTGATCTTCCTAAATTTGTTTAGATACCATTGAGTCCCCAGTATAAGTGGAAACAGTGCTGACCACACTATGCTTTTACCAGAGAAACACTTTTTTGATATCAGGAGCTAAGTTTGTCTTGAAAGCTGCAGAATTGCCCTATTTGGAGACAAGATTGTAGTCATCAAAGGGTTAAAGCCAGTATTGAATTTGAGTTAATCCATATGCTAATCTATTTTAAACATTCCAACATAACTACCATCATATTTTTAGCAGTGTAGTTTGTTGTTCCAGTTGCCACCTATTTTTGATGACACAACAAAATAGGACAGAATTTAGTTTTAAAGTTTATTTTGGTCTCTAACTTTAAAAAGGGCAAAATCCCACCTTGTCTAAGGATATTTTTGACTTGAATGGTCTATACCTGCCCTCTGCAATCAGCCTATTATTGTAAGCAGTGTGATGGGCCCAAGGTATTAGTGCTGAAAACATTCCTGTTGTCCCTCGGGTTAGGGATTGTTTTGCAATGATCACCTGTCCTGATTTGAAGATTGCATGACAAGACACTATTAAAGTAAGGGCAAGGAATTCAATTTCTCGTTGTCATTTTGCCTGGCCTGGTTTTGAAAATAGGTCACTGCACGCTATCTGGATTTGTATATTATAACAGAACCTGCTAACATTTTTGTAGTGAAGGGTCTAGTCATATTTTCAGTATAAACCCCTATTTTCAGAGGTTTATAGACTGTAACTTGACCATAGAAAGAAGTTTCTGTCTAAATGGTGGCATGCAAGGTCTCTTGTAAGGAACACGGTTTTTCCCTGCAAATCTCTACAGATATGTATTCAGCCATTTCTGCCAGAGTGAAAAATGAAAACATATTTTTAGCTGCAATTTGGTGTCAATAGTAGATTCCCTTAGAAAAAGATACCGTGCTATGTTTGTCTTTTAATTAAAATGATGTCTAAAAGAACTGGGTTTCTCATGCAAGTCTTAATAAGAATCTGAGTAAGTATAGGTTGTAAACACTGGTGACTGGGCATGTATATTTTAATTATGCAAATCCACAGTAATAAATGCCCTTATATAATGGAAGGCTTTAATAGGGTCAAAAACTCGTTGTTTGAAAAGGTTGGTAAATAAATCATATAGATCTGAACGTCGAGTTTATGTTTATCTACTCATTTACACCGCTTTTTCCCATAATATGGAATTGTTTCTGAGGGAGCCAGCATCACTCTGTGGTCTAATATTTTAAATTGTGAATAGATTGTGGCTTACACAACTGAATCAGCACAGCTGTGCAAATGTGTGTATATAACACTGATTAAGTGCTTCCATCTATACGTTAAAAAATCCAAATGAAAATCTCTTACTACTACGAACTGTAGGTTTTTGAAGAATAGCTGTGGAACAGCATTTCATCACCTGCCATACACTTCTTAATGTGTTTTACTTTTGTTTTTTAATAAGATCAGGAGCAGCCAGGCAGCCAAAGACCAAAATGAAACTTCTTCTGAAACAAAGATAATAAAATATGTTTTAGAAACATGAAAGGATAATCTGAAGACTGCCACTGTAAGGAAATTCAGGGTTAATGCTGCATTACTTCATTTTGAAGTCAATCCCATTGCATCTGTTTATTCCAGGGGTCTTCAAATGGTGAGATTGAACAAGGGTGTGTCAGAGGATGCGGCAGCACCCTGTGGGCTGAGCCCAGAGCCAAACTTTTAGATGGCTGAATATAAAACTTCCAAATATTTTTTGGAGGGGAGGGGTGTCAGGGCGAGGAAGAGGAGTAGAATGGCCTCAGCCAGCATCACTGGTGGCGGCTGCACTGTGGGGTTCAAGGAAGCACAAAAGAGAAACATACTCCATTACCCAGGACTCTGCTTCATTTTGCCTAGATATCCAGATTCCTAGAGGTATTATTTTTACCTAGTCCTCGAAATACCCACTGACAAACCCAAATCCCCCATCCCCTGCAAAGCCAACAGTTTGCTATTTAAATGGGTTTAGACTTCATTTTAATGGAAGTGAAACATAGTCGACGGAGGCAAATTAAAACCATATAATTTTGTAATCTTAGTTTAGCTATAATTGCAGCAATAAAACAGTGGAAAGAATAATTGGAGAACATATGTTTGTGAGTGACATTATCTAGGTGACTTCCCTTTTACGGCGCTGCTCTGCTGTCCTATTTGTCTCCCCCTCCCTATGCATTGGAATGACAAACCTGCGAGCCCAGAGTTAATGCTGATTGCGGCAGCTGCTTACACACCGAGTCTCCATGGCAACCGGGGACGTTGCCACGCAACCGTATTCTTTCAGGGACAGGGAAAATGCCCAAAGGCTTACTAAAAATACATGGAAGAGGGGGAAAAAAATCTTAAATTTTCTTACTACTATTAATGGGTATAAGGAACGGCGCTTCTGCTGGAAAGCAGAGGTCAGACAAATAAAAACCCAGCCCTGACCTTTCCAAAATTGCCTGCCGTTGCTTGAAATCTCCAGCTTTATTGACAAAGATGACTTTTGATCGATTGTAAAATTGGTAGCTAACACGCGGCAGCCCTCGCAGCCTGCAAGATGCAGCGCCTGCCCATTGCTATTCCGGAGGGGTTGAAGGTCAGCTGAGAGCCATCAATGCCGTATTGATCAGCCGAGCTGAAAAATGCCTGTGTTTCCAGCTCCTCGCACAGTGGGGCTGCTGCCCCAGCCTCCGGCACACTGCCGCCCCGGCACGCTGCCGAGCGAGCCGTCCTCCCAGCAAAAGTGACATCACTCAGCTCAGCTGTTTCTGCAGTTTTCTATAAATAGCTAGATAAAAAATTGAAGGCTGCTTTTGGAGAATTTAGGCAGCCAATCTTCTCATCGTCAGCAGACGAGACAGGCTGATTTTTTTTTTCTTTTTTTTTTTTCTTTACCCTACTAATACTGCATAATACTGCACTGCAAATTTTCCCTCCTAATATTTTGAGCTTGACACAGAATCACCAAAAAATTTTGAATGGTACACATATCTGCATTCAGGATTTTGCTGGAATGGATACTTAATTCACCATTCATCATCTCTCTAGCTGTTAAAATGTGATCAGATAGGAGTGAGGGATAGAGGGAAGAGAAAGGGTCGGGAGCTGCCATATGAGATGCACAGACCTGGCATTATGCTGATGTGGCATGTTTGCTGAGCTCTGTATCATCCCTATCTGCAGAAATCGCCATGTGCCAGGGTCCTGGGTGCCCCCCTGAATTAAACACACGTTGAATTGAAGTCAGAGTTACACCAGGGCTCTTGCTGGTTGTAATAACCGAGTCAAAGTACTTGAATGAAGCAATTAGAAACCCAAACAAAAGCACTGTTAATAAGCACACTTCCTATTTTATCTTGATTCCAGTTTGCTACTCTATTTCTTAATTAACCTTCTAAGGTAGCTGATGAAAGGAAAGCATCAGTCTGTAAATAACCTCTTGTTGGTAGTATTTCTTTCTGGTAACAGGAGCATTAAAAAGCCACAAAACACAAAATGAAGTATTGAAATCACCTCAAAAAAAAAAAAAAAAAAAANAAAAAAAAAAAAAAAAGAGAAAAAGGACATTCTGCAAGTTTTATGAAGTTTTGGTGATTATGGAAGTTCTTTTGGAAAAAGGAAAGGAAAATAAACCTGTAAACATAAATAACAACAGGTCCAGGTGAAGAAAAGCATGTCTTCTGCAGACTCCATCTATAGGTAGCCATCATAGTGTTGCTTACTATTCCTTTACCATCCCTGGGTTGCATTCCCAGTAGGAAACAAGCAGGTGTCAAGGAAGAGGAGTCTCATACAGCTCTTCAGCACTCCTGAGCACAAGCCTCTACTCAGCATCACACAGGATCAAACCACAACTGCCCCCATCTTTGTTGATTTGAACAGGGAGCTGAAACTGCTTGGCAACAGAAAAGATGAAAGTACTTTTTTTTCAGAAAAATTAATGGCACTAGAAATAGAAAACAGACAGTTCTTTGAAGGTGGGGAAGAGGAGACCAGCAGTGCTGATTGCAGTGTGGTGGGTATTGCAAAGTGAAATGCTATGGTCTATGTAGTATGAGGATTACAGCAGAGGACTAAAATAACTCATGCTGGCCTCAAAATATGCCTCTGTCCCTCAGCAATGAAAGTGCAAATGAATTGTGAAATGTACATACAATGATTTTAAAATACATTTGTTCTCTATGGAAACTGATCTATAAATGATCCTGAACGTAAAATTCAGAATCTGGTGTAGGGATGGAAATCAGTGAGGGTTTTATCCTTAAATATCTTCTGAGTATCTGGGTTCATATGATTCAAAACCAAGCTGCAGCTGTTTATTTAAATATTTGTGCTAGTGTTAATGGACCTAAACTAAAACACAAGTTTCACCTCAACATGAGGAAGAACCTCTTTACACTGAGAGTGGCAGAGCACTGGAACAGGCTGCCCAGAGAAGTCATGGAGGTTCCCTCTCTGGAGACATTCAAACTCCACCTGGATGTGTTCCTGTGTAACCTGCTCTAGGTGACCCTGCCTTGGCAGGGTGGTCAGACTAGATGGTCTCCAGACATCCCTTCCAACCATAACAATTCTGTGATTCTGCAATGTTTAGTCTTTTTGAATGGTCATTAGTAGTGCTCTGACTTGAGAGTGGAGAGGAAGAAGGAAAATGATAGAATGAGTTAAATCCAATCTATCTTCTCTGCAGAGTGGGCAAAGCAATATTTGACCCATTGGTTGAGTGGAATGCAAATGAAATAGACTGGAAGAATTTCTGCATGTCATTTGTTGCAGAGAAAATTAGTGGTTGAAAGATGGACTTGAATTTTGCCCAGATACTTGTTAAAAATTTATCTAGCTTCCAGAAGAATTACTGGGGAAGTATCATTGTAGGAAACAAACACAACCCAAAAACTGACTACAGAGTTAAAATTATTTACTGGGATTGTATTTAAAGAACTGAATTCTGTTTTAAATCAATTTATTTTTGTGTATAAATGGATGTTGAAGCCTTGCTGAATTTTTCAGCAACATACTTATTTTTCAGTAAGGTCCACCTTTTCCCCTTGTTGTTAAATTCTGCAAGACATTTTAAATAGCACTTTTCTATAAATGTACTTCTTCCACTTTGAAATAAAGCACACATAACTAGGAGTTTTAGTCTTGAATCAAAGTAGCAGTCTTCCTACTTAAAAATCACCTGCTTGGTAAAGGCAGAATAGAGAGGGCTGAAAACAC
This sequence comes from Calyptomena viridis, assembly GCA_013390005.1. Lineage (NCBI taxonomy): Eukaryota > Metazoa > Chordata > Aves > Passeriformes > Eurylaimidae > Calyptomena > Calyptomena viridis. Next base: position 286,097 of record WEIV01012172.1, read on the forward strand.
TTCTAAGACCAGCTTCATCTTTTCTTATTTGTCAATACAGCTGGTATTGAATATTGAAGAGTTGGACAACTGATTTATTATCTTTGCCTTGTCTCAAGCCAGCCCCCTTCTGGGGACAATGGTCTTGACTCTGCATTCTGTGACCTTTTCAAAATCTCATATTGAAAATATGAGTGGATTAGCCAAATTTGTGAATCACAGTCCTGCTCACTAAGTTAATAAAGGCTTGCTTGCTAATTTCAATGGAAGCAGGAGCAAAGCCAATGTCAGATTGTGCTCCAGCAAAGCTCTATTTGACTTCAGGTCAGGATAAAATTAATTTTCATCTTCTTTAATGTCCTCCTATGGAGGACTTCCTCTCAGTTCACTGCTGTTAGGAGTAAAAAAATTACTTACAGTGTGGGTGAACATTGGTTGAGTGTTTACTGGTATGATCAAATATGGTACTTGTCTGTGGAATAGAGGAGGAGTGCCCCAAAGAACAATTCACTGGACTACCCTGAACTCATGCAAGGGATTTGAAAACACTTTTGGGCCCTGTGTTTCCCTCCTTCCTCCATAGCAGGGTAGACAAAGCAGTAGCTCTGTAAAGAAAAGGCTCCAGAAACTGTGTCCTAAAACACTGTATGACACTATTTGGAAGGACAAGGAGATTCTGTCTGCTGTCTGTAGTCTTCTTCTTGACTTTATTCTTTAAGGACGGGTTTTTTTTTAGTGTCATTCTGTCTTGCTACACTGTTAACCAGACTTTGAGGATTTCTTCAGTGCTAGAGACTGGCTGAATAGGAACAAGTTGTACCTCTCTGTGCACAGACACACAAAGGGACATCAGGAAACATTATGATTTACAAGGCTATTAACTAGTGGAACTATAGACAAAGCAGCCACATTATTATTAAATATCTGTTTAGTATCTTACAACCAAAACCAATACTCTGTTCAAGACTGATTTTTTCTTTTCAGAAATGAAGTCTTTCATAAAAAATCCTTCTTTATCATTTTATATGTTTATGTCAAAATATCTCATGGCACCAAGCCCAGCAGAAAGCCAACTTAGAAAAAAAATGAACTTTGTAAGCACTTTCATGACAGCAAACCATTAAATCTCCTGAGTAATGTAGGAAAGAGCTGGATCATGCATAGACTGCTCTTTACCGAGGATGCACCATTGCCTGCAAGACACTGAATAAAGAGACACACCTGCTAGCTAGCTGATAACACTCTGGGGTCATTTCATTGAAGAAACTGTCAGCTAGGAGGTATTTAAATAAAGCCACAGATGAATTCATGACCTGCACTACTGAGACTAAAAAAAGGTGTTAAAGCAGAAAGAGAATGCAGATAAATGCACATTCCTTTGTACTGTAACAAAACTTCCCCGTGTAAATCAAGTGAATAAGAAAGAATGCGTTTCTCCATACAGTAGTGGGGAAGTGAGATGGTACAGCTGCACATCTGGCTACCAGCCAAAGCAGTCGTGTGCCATGCTTGTTTGCCTACTAGTGATGCTTAGATTGGCAAATGCCCATGCAGTTTGAAGAGGGCAGGCGCAGGACTGGATGGCTGCCAGTAAGTGTGCGGGACTGATGCCACTGCTGGACGCCATAGCCTGGTAGGAATGAGGAATACAAAGGCATTCAATGATCTGAATGTCCCTTTGCTTCAAGAGAGTGGTGCCAGGCAGCATTTAATGAGAGATTGCTTTGTTACAAAGTCCTCAACATCAAGTGGGCTGGTGAGCTCATTAACCTGACTGCAGCAAATAAAAAAGGCACACTCAGAAGACTCCCATGATAGCATACTCAATAGTGTAAGAGTCCTTTTGCTTCCTTTATGGTGATCCATTAGCAAGCAGCAGTGTAAACACCATAAAGCAAGCCAGTTTTCTGATTGTTCAACTAAAGTCTGTTTTCCATTAGGGATTATGCCACCAGTTGATGCAGAGACACCCCTCCATCCTCGTTATCTACTACATAATGACCTTCTGTGTAATGAAGGATTCTCCCTATTTCTTAGGAGCACAACTGCAGCTAAAGAAACTACTGACAATTCACATCTCTAGAATGTGAAAGACGATGATGTAGGACACATCAGAAAACAAATAAACCACAAAGAGATGTCAAGGGGAATGGAAAATATGATTATGCTTATGTTTATACACTTTCAGTTAGAACTTATGAAAATGGTACATATCTTTCTGTGTCATCTTTGTTCCTGTATACACAGGGCTCTATATCTGTAGAAGAGGCAGGCCACCTTGCTTACCTAACTTGCTTCTCTGCATTTTCCATGAATGCCGTTTGCTCTCAGGAAAATGCATTATAAAGTAGTACTTCCAGAACAAGTGCATACCATGTATCCATTCAAAACACAGCCCTTTGCGGATTTACTAATCAAAGGAAAAAGATAGAAGAAGCAAATCCCCAAAGAATTTTCCTTTTCTAAACAAAGGGGAAGATTTCTTGTAGTAGTTATTCCATTTATCTACTGGAGCAATGCTACTATAAATTACCTGTGTTTAATCCTCAGGAGCTGCAGAGGGCTGGTCCTTTCCCACAAGCACCCAGCAAACAGTTCTAGAAAAATAGCTAAACAAAGTAATCGATTTTTTAGTTTTTGGCAGTAGGTGATCAGCATAAATCTGGTGCACACTGGTAGTAAAAATTTTTGATTAATCCACTATTTAATCAAGGTTCTATTTCTCAAGTATCTGTCTGACGGAAAAAAAAAATTAAAAATCCCATTGGGCGTTAATTAATATGCTTTTTGGAAGAATGACATACTAGTTACAGAGTTAAAATGTATTCTGTTCTCAGTAATAAGATTGTTTTTAATTCTTTAACAAATTGCAGAATTCTTTAATGATTTTCAAGGTACTGCCACCAATCAGATTCCATTATAGGATCAATTTAAATTTTCCAGGCAGTAATTACAGCAACACTGTTAGTATGTGAAATTGTGTAAAAAGTACCAAAGTAAATAATCAGGCTACCTCTTTCTACCTGTATCTACTGTATGATATAATAGTTAGTCTGAATTGTGTTTTGTCTGCAATGCTTAGACAGTACTTCACCTTTGTAATTAAAAGATGTTTTGGTCTCTACTTTCAAATGTTGCTTCCCACCCTTTCAGTCAGAAAAATGCTGATTAGCTGGTGCAAAAAATCTACAGTAGATGCTGTGGCAGATTAGGTACACATTCTTCCAACCCCTTCAGAAATCGTGAAGGGGAAGTCAAGGAAATGATCTTATAAGTTTTTGGAAGCTTTTTGCTCTCAACATTCAGAAGTAGATGAAGATGGCATGCTGGACTGATTTAGGGAAAGCCAAGATGATGTTCAGTGGGCTGGAGCACATTATGTATGAGAAGATGCTGAGAGAAATGGGTTTGTTCAGTCTTAAGATGAAAAGACTTTGGAGAGATATTACTGCTGTCTGGAACTTCCTCATGGAAAAATGTAGAGAAGATGTAGCCCGCTTCTCTCAGAAGGTGCACAGTGATAGCACAGGAGGCAGGGGACACAGGCTGGAATATGGAGAAGTTCTGTTAGACATGAGAGTGGGGTTTGCATCTTTTTCACAATGATGGCGGTTATGAATTTTAACAGGGTGTCCAGGAAGGTGGAATTGCTAATCCTTGTAAACATTAAAAACCCAGCTAGAAAAACCATGAGCAACCTGGTCTGGCTGAACCTGCTTCAACTGTAGGATTCAGTTTGGTGTCCTTCAGAGCTCCTTTTCAGTCTAAATTATCCTTGGTTTTGGTGCTGTCTGGGAGGAAGATTGGTCAGACACAAACTGAGTTTCCAGTGAAAGAATATCTGAAGGCTGTTGTGCAGGACTGACCAGGAACCAAGAAAGATGGCACCACAGGGCTGCTCTGCTACAGAGCTGTAGCTCTGAGAGAATGCCATGTTTGCAGTATTTCACAGTGCAGTTCTCTCTCTGGCAGAAAGTCCTTCACACTCATAAAAAAGGTCACTAAATGCAGACAGCAAATAGCACCTTGTCACTACAGTACCAAACACTTGCATATGAATTTTTTAGTTGAATCATGCAATGCCTGATCCAAAGGTAGTCCTTGAACTGAAAACTCCTGGTGAGAGGACATTGCCAATGATTTAACCTGACAGTGTGCTAAGATGAAAATCACTAGATCTGTGAGCACTCATAATCAGTCTTAAGCACAATGCTGGAAAAGAACAAAAGGACTGGAAATATAAGAGACTCAGGGCCACCACGGAAACTTTGAACCGAACACTGTAGCAGAATGTAAATCTTTTTCCTTTGAATGCAACAACTGATATTGAGAACAGTAAAGAAAAGAATATGATGAAGTTGGACTGACTGCTGACAGACTAGGAGAAGACAACAGGGAAGAAGCCAAGCTATCTCAGAAGCAGGAGGTTGCTCTGGGAACTGCTGCATGGCATCTGATTCCCACCAAAGTTTGAAAGCTAGGGAAAGCAAGGAAGATAAGCTTTAAGAAAACCAAAATGAAATCATTATATTAAATACTACTAGTGCAACCTTTTGCCCAGCAATAGAAAACAGAGTATCAGTCATTATCACTTTTGGCAAGCAGGATAAGGACAAGTATTAAGCACGGCTAGATTAAACCCAAGATTATATATTTTCTCTCCATTCTCTCAGTGCTGCTACATGAATCTCTCTCCTTTAAACTTGAACAAGATTATGTTGTAAAGCACGTGTTGTTCCTCTGAAAAGTAACATGGATATTTGACTTTGTCACAATAAAAACTGCAATCTTACTGGTAAAAGTCTGATTCACACGTGAATTTGTGAAACTGCTTCAGGCAGTCCTGATAGTAGAGGGGAAAATCCTCATTGCTGTGGTATATGCTGCTTTTAACTCCTTTGGCTCACTTTCCTTCAGTCTTCAAGGCACATTCAATGACTTTGACCCTACTGAGACAGGAGTGAATATGACTGCCTTGTTCGGTTTAGGCTGGACAAAGCATTTTGAGGGAAAGGAGTAAAGGATATACAGAAAGGTTCAAGAGTCATTTCAGCAATGCAGGACTTGTTTCTCAAATGTTTGATGGATCAGCACTAGTAAATCAGGTGAAGAACTCTTTAACCCTTCTCACAAACTTTGATTCCTCTTCGTCCTCTTTGTTTGCCTTGCCAGCTACCATCACACAGAAAGCAGTAAGAGCACTGTTATCTAGGAGCATCCCACAGCATTATCTGTGCTGGGCCAGTGGGCACTGCCATTTAAGCTTTTCATTCTCCAAAAAACACCAACTTTTAAAGTAGTCTATATGACTCAGTACAGATTTATGATTAAATGTTCCTAGGATAACAGCTCAACTCACAGTTCTGCTGTTGCCCCCAAAATGGCCAAACTTCATAACCAATGTCTACAAAGCAATAAATAATTCTCTTTGAAAGAAGTGGAACTTTTCTCTCTGTAAACCCTGCCTCCTAGGAGAGGGAGATTTTCGTGGGAAATTTTCAGCTATCTTAGACTACTGAAGCATATAATGTCAGCATTGAGTAGTGCAGAGGACCTATCTAAAGCTAGTGGACAAGATTCAAAAAGGATAATGGTATAATATCTTCCTGTACTCCCTAGACACTGTAATACATTTGTCTCCTGCATCTTCATCCTCAAGACTTAAGTCATTCTTGTGCATTCTGTTTGTGCAGTAGTTCCACTTTGGGAATTTATTAGGACTACCTGGCTGTTTGGTGCTAAAACAAAGTAGGAACAGCAGCACTCCTTCACTCTACAGTGCTGTCTATTTTGAGGTTGCTACTCGTAGCAGGAATACATGTCGAATTGTGTAATGAGTAAAGGCAGCTTTAGCTCAGCCTATTTCCCTGAGCAGAGGTAGCATCTGCCCATGTTAACAGGGAAGTTCCAGACAGGGTTTTCGGAAGTCCAGGAGAGCGCTACTACAAACACAATGTTCATCTTGTATGTGAATACACCAATATTATTCTGATAAATATTTTCTCTGTCCCACTTGCACTGAATCATTGAAAAGAAATAGATAGAGTCTGCCAGTTTCAGAAAAAGAGACCTTGTCCTTGTCAAGGTTGGGTTTTTTTTTGTTTGGTTGGTTGGCTGTTTTTTTCTGTTGTTCTTTTTATAACTAGAGCATGATGGCAGCCTTGATTTTCCTAGACTTATAGTGCTCCAGAAGCTAGGGT
>WEIV01012174.1:0-45991 GCA_013390005.1 Calyptomena viridis
ATTTAATGTATTCATATATAGGAGACTGCAACAAAGAACTTTAGGCTTTAATTTGTAAAAAAACCTGCCTAAATAATTTTAAAAATCTGCCTATAAATTCTAAGCCTTAAACTCACACAGATAGTATATACCAAAAAAATAAAATAAACCCAGATAATTTTTATCTACCTAAAAAAGTCAGTTCTCTCTACCCTGTACTTTTTTATGTTCTTAAAAGAATGTCTTAAAAAAAAATCTGGGAATTTAATAAAGCTTGGAGAAACTATGGAAAATAAATGAATGAACAACGTGTGTGTGTATCCTGTCTTGTGAAAAGAAACCTGTATCCTTTAGTTGGTGGTATGTCCATTATTTGTACTCAAACTACAGCCTTTGCTGCTCATTCAGTAAAGGCTCAAAAGTGTGATCAGGAAACTTTTTTAACTGGATGAACTGATTTTATGGAAAGCTGAATTTCTACAGTCTCCCTCAACACATACACTTACAATTTTTCATATCTGCCATTACAGACATCTTTATTGTGCCCAGGTGATGTACATGAAGAGGTGAATAACCTGCTTTTTTGATAGACTCTGCCAATTTAATTTAAGGCTAAGATAGTGCTTTTGAAACAGTTACCAAAAGAATGCTATTAAAATCAAACTTTAATTGAGGTACCCAGCTTATTCTCATTCTGATCTCATCAGTTTTCATTCACATATGACACATTGCCAGCTCACAGTTCTTGTAATAAGAACTTATAATAAAAGGAGTCCCAATGGGAAGATAAAAGCTGAGATGGAAATATCTTATTGCTTAAAATGAATTCAATATGAGACTGATGGCTTTTAGCAAGATAAGTAGCTGAGACTGCTCAATAATGGCAATCTCTTATTTATTTACAGTAAAATCCTATTTATCTGAAGTTATTGGTGCACAACATAAATTCACAGTTAAACAGAAGAACTTATCACGTAGATCCTATCATCAAGATTGCTCTGTATATTTCAAAGTATGACAGTTAAATTCATCTTTCCTGCACAACTAGTAAAGTAGAGGACATGAACTCTCAAAAAGCTTAGCCTGGTAGGTCCCAGAATCTGCTCCTGTCCAAGGTTGGAGTCAGTACTCAATATAGTCAACTCTTAAATAGTGAAATATGCAGATAAATCCTGGCATAGGCACCCCAACTAATAGCACTTTGTAACAAGCTTAGAAAGGTTGAATAAAAGGATACTTAATTCAAATGAAATTACAAGGAAAATCTTGTACATAGAACATAAATATCCATGCTTCACTATAATATATCAAGTGCTATTAAGACATTGCCCTGTAAATCTTTCTGTTGCTTTATTTCCCCTCGAGATAGCCACCTGCTGTAATTTCCTCAGCCTACAATTCCCCCTCATTTTTCGCATTTGTCCCTGTGATTCACAACAACGTTGCTATTATTCAGGTATCTAAATGCAGTGCTACAATTAAGATTGCATCTGTAACATTTCTATTTAAATAGAGCATTCAAGATTTTCTCTGAGGCATATATACATCTTTCAGTACTGAAAAATAGCTGTGACTCAGGTATCAATTCATATACCTGTGAACATAAAACAAGCATTAGACTGTCCTGGTAATGTCTAGGATTGACTTCAAGCTGATAAACTGAAGACATTGGCATTCATAATTCAAAAACTGTGTGGAAGAGCTGTCTTCAGAAATGTGGTTTTGCCAGTTTCCAGGATTAAGGAGCATTCTGGCTATAGAAAATATTCTGCAAGGGTCTGTATAAACTTGCTTTGCACCTTCAGTGGAGTGATGCTTGAGGAGATAGCTGTAGTAAGCTGATGCTTTCAGTGATCTTTCCTGTCATGATGGAGGGTCTGAAAAGACCACCCTCCATGGAAACAAGCTAAAGGTGATCTGGGTTAAGCCATAACTGCAGCAGACCTTTGGCTTGAGACAAGATATCTATGTATCTAGCTTTATAGATATCTAGCCTTTTTTTTTTTTTACCTTATATGATTACAATATTCCTTATTCCTTTAAAAGCTACAAGAAATCATGCTGCCTTAGACTCTTTGCTCTCCTATACTATTTCACTTTTCTTGTCTGTGGTGAGTTTGCCACAGCTAGATATTCAAGCTACAAGAACATCACAACCCAAGATGATGATTTTTTTGTGAAGAGCAATCAGATTGACTGAATATATTGTTCAATGCAGTATTGAAAGCATGCTATCCTTAATTTCCTGCAAGAATTGAGCATCACTGCAAATTAGTTATAAATTTTTTTCATTAAAGCAATTAACAATGACTAAATCAGATCCTGGCCTTGTACAACTTTTGCAAATACTATGGTACAAATTTCTGCCAAGTGTGAAATGCCTTTTGAAGCACAACATTAGCAGTTTCACAGTTTCTTTCTCAAGACTTCTGTAAAGAACTCTGTCTTACAAGGTAACAATAACATCTGTATTAAGAAGAGAAAAAATAGTCTTCAAAAATCACCTCTAAAACAGAGCTCAAAATCTCCATCTCACTTGTTGTCATGATTTAAAAATATGAATAGTTATTTCAGTCTTGATTGGTGCTAAAATCATCAGAGTTATCATTCTTCCTAGTTTTTGGGACTGTGTGGATGGAGGATACCAGCCAAGTAGTATTGAGAGATCCAGAGCCTTGAGGATCAAGTTCATTAACAGGGTTGGAATATAAGGTGTTTCTCTTGCAGCATTTGGATATTGGGCAAGTACACAGCATCAACAGACAAAGGTTTTTTTATCTAGTCTGTATCATCAAAACTTGACATTTTAGACATAAAGAAAATTAAAACTAAGTAAGACTACTAAAAGAATGGAACAGATAGGGATAGAAATTAGATACATCAAAAGAGAGAGAAGAATGGTAAGAGATGTCAGAGATTCTGAAAACTCATTCCAGACTTTTGTCCATAAAAAGGTTAGAGATGCTAGTCTGTTAATTCCTGGTTTGAAAAGATGTTGTCATGTGATACTGAGATATCCGATGGTGTTTACCAACTTTTTGCATCTGTCTTTACTGAAAAATCATCACATGAAAGTAAAAGACTATTGCAAAAAGTTTAGGAATAATTTGTTCCTTACATATCATGGTAGGTATGACAGGCACTAGTGGGGTGGTAGTGGGCACTAACTGCACCAGGAAGGATTCAAGATAGGAAGCAGAAAAAGCTTTGAAAGACTAGTATGGGTAATGAGCAACTGGAATAATTTGACTGGGGAAATCGTGGAATCTTCATCTTCGGATCTTTTTAAGGAAAAATCAGGCAATTCGTCAAGAATAGTTCATTATAGGAATAACATCTGTTGCAATCTGCCCTGGGGCAGAAGGAAAGTCTAGTTGATGCTCTTGAGGCTCCTTCAGTTTGTATTTTTGTATGACTTTTATAGTTTACCCTTATTCAGTGAACTAATAAAATTGTAGCTCCTGGCTTTTTGTTACATGCATACCTGCAATCTCCAGAATTTCTGATTGCCTTTGGGAAGAATAATATGGCTATTGTAGCTATGTCAATAATTTTATATCATCTGTGGGACAAGTTAGCATTTGTAAACAAACATATTGTCAGGCAAATTTAAATCAGTCCTTCCTTTGACTTCAAGAGGAGCTCGATTGTATCATATAGATTCACACAATTAAGCTGACAGCTGGTCTCCCAGAGCTCCCTTTGTAGTCAGCACATAGACAGGCACTTTCAGAGAGCAACTAAGAGTATGAGATTAATTTATGTCCTCTGAAGACTAGCCAAATAAGTGATCAGGTTAAAGAAATTAAATTAGAAAAAAACAGTTGGACAGTGTTAACACTCTCCTTCCACACCTTCAGAATGCCTAAATTACTGAGCAGGTGGCTCTCATAAATAACCAATATTTAAAGAGAAGATAGGAAAATATATTGTGTAAAAAATAGCATAATTAATCACATTCACAGAATTTAAAGATTTTGCTGCAATCTCTCCTCCCATTTCTATCACATAAATAATAGCAGGACAAACTAACTGTTTTCCCCAACAACTCAATGTGAAAAAAAATTCTGAAAAATTCTGGCTATGTAAATATTTAGTGAAGAGTAAAAGAAAACAAACCTGTTTTATTTTGGCTCCAACTCAGACTGGTAGTAAAAATAAAATAGTGTTAAATAAATATGTTTTAGGACTTCTTAGACACGTTTTATAGTAAGAATAAAGTAAACACACTCGACATCATTTCTTTCAAGGCTTTTTGAGATATAGACTCCCATATTTAAGTTACAGAACAAAATTAAAGAACTCAGAATAAGCTTCTCTAGTCTTCAGTTTTCTGGTATATATAAATTAAAATTATCTTAGGATCAAGAGTTCTTGTGTTTCCATCCATAAAGTTCAATATCCTTTCATTATCTAAAAAGGTCTGGCTGAGTAACTCCTCGACACTGACAGAATATTGATGTGTGACAAAATAACATTTTATTCTTGCTATCCACTTAAGCAATTGTTCAGAAGACTGTCAGGTAGCCTTCTGCCCATGGAGGGACTGTGGAAAGAGTAAGGATAAGGTTGTGAAAGCACAAGAAAGAAACCAGGACTGGTTTGTTTGTGCTCTTATACAAGATAAGTGTAACATCATTTGATCAAATTTTAAAATTGTTATTTATATTCTATCTCACTATTTCAACTGTATATCATATTTCATTGAAACGTTTATTCAGCACAGCCTCACTGAGCTCTGGGGTAACCAGTCTCCCACTGAACAGTGAAAATTGACAATTTACTAGAAAAAGAAAACACTTGCTATGTACAAATATTGGAAAAGTCCACACAATTTTCAGGGACTGCAGCTGGAACTGTTATGATAATTAGAACAACTAGGTACAGCCATGAGACAGTTTTGACGCACTTAATCAAAAGGATATGTGTTGTATTAACACTGTCATTACTGTGTAAGTTAAACTAAACATTCATATTTATAATTTCTTATCCTTCCTTATATTTAAATGCCTCTTTAAATGTATTGATGCAAAAAATTTAGTTTGAAGTATGCATGCAATAATAAAATAACTTTCTTTTCTTGTGGTCAACCAGCTTGTGAATCTTTGTCACAGTGGCAAAAGTATCTTTGATGGGACTTCCCTTTGGTTTCTCCCTTGTGCTGAGAGCACTCAGAGTCACTTCCACAGGCACCAAAATACCAAGTGCTGCATTTTGAGGCACTATTGTACCCTGCTGCTGCAGGGGGAAGGACTGTTTCTCCCCAAGATCTCTCATGGGAGGGTATTGCTTCTGGACCGCTGACAGGAATGTTTAACACCATCATGCTAATGCCCTACAGAGTTATGGAGGTTAACAACTTCCAAAGCTTAGATAATGCTCCAGAAACGGGTGCAGAATAAATAATTCATATATACTTTCTTGTGACTTGAAAAAACCCCGAATTTTGTAGCCTGGCTCAGTTTCAAGCTACTGTTAAAATATTAGGTTTTACTGTGAATGTAATTTTTGCCTATTTATTTTTTTTGGTAGCAGGGCCTTTTCCAAAGGCTGGATGACAGTATAAGGGAAAGGTAATAAATGGATTAGTACACTGTTTTTGTTCTTTTCAGATGTTTCCTTCATTATGCCAGACACATTACTTTGCAGCAGAAAGCTACAAAGTGCAAATTTTAGTATCTCTTACAAAACAAGATGTGCAGTTCAGAAAACAGTGTGGATCCTTGTTTGGCTGAAGAAAATACTTTCCATGATGTTTATTCTGGCTAGAATGGGATACGCATCAATAGAGACAATTAAAAAAAAAAAAACAAATCACAAACAAACAAAACTATGAAGGATTTCAAAGAAATCAGATACAGAAAATCTTATAGTTTGGAGTTTTTATTGTAGATTGAACAGCTAGTATACTGACTACTTCTTCCTGACATCCACAGGTATCCAGTAGATGCATTGAGCTAGTGCTGCTTACTACTGTCTTGCTACCAACAGCTGTTTTAATCATAGCAGACCAGACAGAAGCAACGCTAATAACCACTCTGTAAAATCTCATTGCGTCTGAAAATAGAGTGTGGTTGGTTTTTTATAGAGTCTAGATGTAAAACTGTAAATGATATTCACTATGAAATGATGCAAAAAAGAATTACACAGGAACATTCAAACCCTTAGTAATTAATTGAAGACACTGGGACTAGTGTCTCAGTAAATATGAAAGCAAGAAAAAATTCTATTTTCTGCTGTTATGTTATGTAACCCATTTTCTGTTCAGAAATTAGGCCATGAGAAGTTACTGTGTTGCTAAGTAGTTCAGTTGACATTTGCATATGAATATAGAAACACTGGCTATATTAACTTACTAGTATAGAGGTTACTTCAAAAGTCTTACCATTATCTTCTTGTATGGTTGTCATAATATTTCTTCATATAAAATGAGTTATTAATAAAGTAATTTTAAGAAGATTTTAAAGAGTTTTTTTCTTTTCAAAGTTTGCTTATCCTCAAATGCCCAGGTTTTAGCCAGGTACCTGTTTTCTCACATGAAATCTTTAAATAATCTGTCACCTTTGTATTTTATTGAGTCCTTTCTGCGCAGCTGTAGATTTTTGGTTTAATCTTTTAGAATGAAACCTGCAGCCTTATAGTTTTGTTTCATTCAAAAATATAGAAGGCATCCTTCTACAGAACTGGCAGCTTTTCTGATTCAAAGGTCATATAATTTAGTTAAGAACTCTAATAGAGCTATATTTCATATATGCTTGTCTTATGCTTTTATGCTTGTCTTAATTCTCAGAGAACTTACAGATGAAAATAGAGTAGCTTATTGCATAAGGAACAGTGACTGTATTGGCCACTAACCTCAATAACTTGCATAGACTAGAGTGGGGTATATAAAGCACTCATAACAGTGAGATCTGAACCAGTACAAGACATTTATTCAAGTCAAAATATTGCTTACAGAAAGGAGCCCACAGATATCTGTATTACTCTGTGCTGCCATCTTCTCCAGCCAGATAATTTGTGTTCTGCTATGTACAATATTTGAATGTAGTGTCTCAGGCACCTTATTTTCTTACAGCAATTTCCTCTTCTCCTACAATAACAGTACTTAAAAAAAAAGTTATGCAAAATGCCTGTTACGCTATGTTAACTTATAAATGAATTTTTGTCCGTTAGCATTGTATTTATGACTTTAAATGTAAGTATAAGAAGAACTACTAGGATACACATGACAGGATATATTTTATACTGATTATATGAAAAAAGTTCTAAAAATTAAACCCTTGTCACATTCTTTTTTGTATGTAAAAGCATACTCAAATTTCTGTTTTTTAAAACTATTGGAAATTATGTTATCTTTCCAAAACAAGAGAAAGGAGAATGCTTCCCTGACTAACTTCCTCCAAGGCTTTAGTTGAATATAAGTATCAATGTATCTGTTTCTAAAATTTTATGCAAATGCATGCAACTCCAAAATGTTTTGGAAAAGTGAATTGTCTGCTGGAGCCCAGTGAGACAAATCCTCTTTGCTGCTAGATACTCTTCTAAACCTGGCAGAATTGGGCTGTTTATAGATAATGCTTAAAAAAAAGTGCTGTGTGAAAATATCATTGTATAGATTATAAATTCAAAAACTCAGAAGTTAGAAACTGTTAGTTTAGGACAGTTAAATTCACTCTCCCTCTTTTTGTATACTTGAAAGACAACACAAGTATCTTTCCTCATAATACATAATTGCTTCCTGCAGAAACTCTGACTCCTTTGGTGAGTCAGTTTTATGGTAGTGTTTGAGTGTAGTGATGTACAATTTTTACATCCATTATTGAAAGTACCTTCTCATCTACCGCTTGCTTAGCACCGGCTCAATCTCAAATTACTTTCCTTGATATTTTTTAAGTAATCTTCCAGAAAAAAAGATCTTAATATTCTAAGACTTTGGTCAAGAACCTCAGAGTTACCCACCACTCTTTATGAATGCTCCAAACTTCTTTGATCTTAACAAAATTCACATGCTTAGTTCTTAATCCACATATATAGAATCACAGAATCACAGAATAGTTTGGTTTGGAAGAGACGTAAAAGATCATTTAGTTCCAACCACACTGACATGGGAAGGGAACCTTCCACTAGACCAGATTGCTCAGAGCTACATTCAACTTGGTCTTGAACACCTCCAGGGATGTGGAGCCAGGACCTCCCTGGACAACCTGTTCCAGTGCCTCACCACCCTTATAGTAAAGAATTTCCTCCTAATACCTAATCTAAATCTACCCTGCTTCAGCTTAAGGACATTTCCCCTTGTTGTGTCACTACATGTCCTTGTCAAAAGTCCTTCTCCAATCTTCTTGTAAGCCCCCTTTAGGTACTGCATGTACATGAGTTCTCTATCAAGATGTTCTTCCACCTACCTCCTTCCTGGGACTAACTTCAATGAGTTTTCTTAGAAAAACACTACTGCATGGAGTCCTGCTCAGAATGTAACAATGGACAAGGCTGGCCATGAAATGGAAATCCTCTTTAATGGTGTATGGTGTCAGTAATAAAAACCTCCTAATGAATTATAAATTGTTTTATGAAAAACAAAATAACTCTGTAAGGAAGGCACTCATCACAAAGGAGAGCTAGTGATTGATTTTGTCTCCCTCATTCTTGGTGACATTTCTGACTGCTGTACGTGTGCTTGGATGAAAATACTCTCTTTCCATTGCTCTTTTTTCAGTGGAAACTGTTGTGATTACTCAGCTTTGAAATCATCAGCTATACATGGTTGATCAAGAGAAGGTTCAAGACTGGAGTGAATGCAGGTCTTTGGATTAGGGTTCTACCAGGACATCCATCAGCTTCCTGTCCCAGATGGCTCCTCTCTCAGCATTGCCCAAATCTGGGTGTCATTTTGAGGTATTTCATTTCAGCCATATTTTCTTGGGTTTGCAGTTGAGATTGAATCATATTGGTCTAGAGTCTATTGGTCATAGAGGGTACAGGCTCAACACAAACTTATTCTGGGCATTCCTGGTAAACAACAAACATTTTGTAAGTGCTGCCAGCATATCACTTTGTCAGATGTTGCTTTTCAAATGATTGCTGGTGGACTACTTAGTGGACCCCGAAGGCTGCTGGTTATATAGTCAGGGAAGAGAGATAGCTACTCCACCTTAAGTTAACATTGAGTTTTTGTTGAATGCAGTTTTCAGCAACTGATTAAATGTTGATTATTTTTCTTTTGAATGTTAATTATCATTCTTTTGTACCCCCACATGTTCACTCTTAAGACTCAATTTCTGGCTGCATACAGGCGGTGTTCCCTAGAAAAATAGGTCAAGAGGAAACTTTCTGGTCATTTCACAACTTGCAAAGCAACAGACAAGTAAAATTGAACGTGAGAACCGGGTGCTATAAAGGGGAGGTGGGGAATGTCACCCATACACAAGTAGCAGTGCAGCAGGAAAATTCATTACAAATCCCCTTAGGTAGAGAATGAGACTTGGGCTAGCCCATTCTAAAAATGAAAATCTTGTTCCTGAAGCTCACAAGATCCAGATACTGGCAACCAAGGATTTTTGAAAGCCCTAAACAAGCACTGCAGGTGTTTGAACTCAGATTGGATTGGGGTGTGTACTTCAGATTCTGATCTGAGCACAACATATAGTGGGAGGTCCCCATAGAAATACCTCACTCACCTCCCAGCGTGGTGATGTGTCTCAGTGGTACTTGGCAGATTCATAGGTAAAATAACAGGGTTAGTAGGCCTTTTGTCAATTTTGCTGGTCTATGAGTTTTTCCCCATTTTCAGTTTTATGTCAGAGCTCCATGACAAAAACTGCTTTTGTATTTAGATGTATAAATGTGAACAGATTCAATTGGAATTCTCTGATGAAAATGGTTTTCTGGGAATTAAAAAAAAACAAAAAAAACCCAAGCCAAACCAAACAAAACCAACCAAAAAATGCCACATTATAGAAACTTTAATTTTTCAGAGAAATACGTTCGTTTCTTTTGACAAAACACAGAAGACACTTTTCTGATAGAAACCTGCTAATTGCTTGCCTGCTATTGGGGAGCTCATATTCCCCACCTGTGACTCTGACATAACCCCATCCTACCAAAGCTCTGGATCATCCAGCACACACACTATGCCACAGAGACTGGCTATCAGCTTTGAAGGAGTAGAAAGGCATTTTGGAGATGAGGAAGCAAAGTTCAAAATCTTCTATCTTAGCAGAAGAAGCCATGCAAACATGGAGATATGTCACATAGTATGAGAAAGTCTGAAACACAATATGTAGTTCTAAGAACTTAAATACACTTTGATCCTCTTTCAAAGCCTACATCTGAACTCTTCTCACTTGTAGTCTTCCTGCCATGGAGCAGAGCACTTCAGAGCTTCAAGTCTCCATCCCAGGCAATCTTGTTTCCTGATTCCAAGCACTTGCTGTCACTGACTGAATGGTATCTTATAAAAGAAACAACTGGACTACAGGCTGTCATTCTCAGCGTCTAGTGAAAAGGGGGAGATATGCCCGACTCTTAGAGAGGGCACTTTTCTCAACTCACAGAAGTTTGCTTGTCCATTAGTGCCTCAGGAAGTTCGATCAGTCTGTCAACATCCTGTAAGTGGGGGGGACCTTCACTGAACAAATTCACCGATCAAAGGGTGCATTCAATTGCCATTTCAGGGAGTGCCTGAGCCAAAAGATAAGGGAGGTCCCTCAGTGAGTCTTTCCAACATGTTGTTCCACCCTGGACAAAACTGTCAGCACATTTATAAAGGATTCTCTCTAACAAGTTACAAAATAACATTCTCTGTTAGTAAAAATTGTGGCAAATCAATAAAGGTTGGTGGTCATTGGTGGTAGAGTCTAGCTACAAAAACACACGTAAAACCATGCAATAATAATATAAGGCAAAACATAAGCACAAACTCTAAAGCAAAACAATCTACTAAAACATTATGAAGTAAAAGCAAGCTCTAGTCCTTAGCCATAATTAGTGCACATAGCTTAATTTCTCACCCAACACTTGTGGGGAAGGAAGGCAGGTTCAACTTGTCTGTCGACCCCAGCAGATTTGATGGAAATTATCCTCCAGGTTGCCATATTTATAAATTCCTTTTATACCATTTCCTTAGGTTTTAGGTGGAGTTTGAGAGATTCTAGCCATAAGTGCTAAATTTGGGTAATGTTACATGACATCTATTCTTTCTTGATGGACAAATGACACAGGTCAAAAGGGTCACCATATTCCCTTCCTGCAGGATGTTTGTGAAGAGAGGCTGCGATGCCTTCACATCACTCTTTTCAGTACATCCTGTCATAGCACATACTTATCAAGTCTTGGGGAACTTTGTGAGACACCATGACCTTATGTCAGCAGCACCTAGAGTCTCATTTTTGTCATCTAGGATGAGGCAATTGGTCTTCTGTAATCCTTATTCTATTTTAACTTTTAACTTTATCTATTACTCCACACTCACATATAAGTTTGACACAAATTTTAGTTTCACCCTCTTCCACCGAATCAAAAGAAAAAGGGAAGAAAATTCCTCAAAGGGAAGTGAAGGAAAAAAAAAATCAGTTACTGACAAATATACTATACAAGAATGACTAAGCCAATGATAAAAGGAAAATGAAAATCTCTCAGTGGAGAGAAAAACCTGAAATATATCCAAAGATCACATTATAAAAGTCCTTCTGTTCTCTCTCCTCTTTGTATTGGAGTCGNATTCTTTCTTGATGGACAAATGACACAGGTCAAAAGGGTCACCATATTCCCTTCCTGCAGGATGTTTGTGAAGAGAGGCTGCGATGCCTTCACATCACTCTTTTCAGTACATCCTGTCATAGCACATACTTATCAAGTCTTGGGGAACTTTGTGAGACACCATGACCTTATGTCAGCAGCACCTAGAGTCTCATTTTTGTCATCTAGGATGAGGCAATTGGTCTTCTGTAATCCTTATTCTATTTTAACTTTTAACTTTATCTATTACTCCACACTCACATATAAGTTTGACACAAATTTTAGTTTCACCCTCTTCCACCGAATCAAAAGAAAAAGGGAAGAAAATTCCTCAAAGGGAAGTGAAGGAAAAAAAAAATCAGTTACTGACAAATATACTATACAAGAATGACTAAGCCAATGATAAAAGGAAAATGAAAATCTCTCAGTGGAGAGAAAAACCTGAAATATATCCAAAGATCACATTATAAAAGTCCTTCTGTTCTCTCTCCTCTTTGTATTGGAGTCGGTGGGGGGGGGGGCCCTCAGCGGTCCAGGCCAGTGGAACAGTCCAGTGAGGCCTTGACGTTCAGGTGTTCGAGCAGAGTCCAGCAGAGAAGGAAAAAAAAGAAGAAAAAACAAAGAAAAAAAGGAAAAATAAAACCACAAAAACAACAAAAGAAATCCTGGAAAAAAACAGTTTCCTTCCCAAGGGAAAAAAAATGTCCCCAAGCCCAGGAAAAACTCCCAGGCAGAAGAAAAAAACCTCAGAGTCAGCAGCTTAGAAGAAAACAAGACCGACGAAGTCTGTGACCTTCAAACACAGGACGTTTCGAAAAAGGTTTTTTCTAGCTGGGTTTTTTCCTCTTTCCTCTCTAGTTCAGTTTTAAAGGCATATAATTCAGTTTCTGGGATAAAATAAGGATATATACATTATAAAATCACTCTAAGACAACTCAGGATCCCAAACTCCAGTGTATTTTGGTGACTTTCTGTGAATTCCATTGGCTATAACCAAAAAACCCACTTTTGTTTCTTTTTATACTTCTGTTTTCTACAAGAAGAATGAAAAGCATGGCTTGTTTGGAACCACAACTTTTTGCCCCTTGCCCAGAGAAGTCAGCTTTTTCATGCATTTTGGATATTTGTGGGCAAGAAGTGGATATTTGATGCTGTTTGTTTGTTTCCCTTTATACATAACACATTTTCCTTTATCACGTATCTCTAAGGAGAGAAAAGATGACACTATTCAGCTCATTTTATGAATTAGAAACCAGAATAAAGGGAGTAGAGGCAAAATTGTAGACTTTATTTGAGAATAAATTTGAACACTATATACAAGAAGAGGTCTTATTGATCTGATTTGCAAACCTTAACCTAAACTCTTCTGAGCATCAAACATCACCTTTGGGTAGGCAGAAAAAAAGGAAGTAGTGAAAATTTCAGTTAATGTGATCTTCTCTTTACTTCTTTTAAATGCAGAAGTAAAATCCAATTTTACAAAAGCAACAGTGAATCATGATAGCAAAGAAACCATTTTTAGCCCAATTGTCTAAGACATGTTTTTGTTCCTCCATGTGCACACACAGTCACATCTTCCCATTTTTGAACTTATTGATCAATATAAATTAAGACCTAAAATGAAAGTAGAGGTTTCAAAAATAACCAAGCATGATTCACTGGATTAGTATGCTCATATTTGGCTCAGACCAACTCAAGTGTGTATGTGAGGGGAAAGGATAGGTCAAATTTCACAAAGGTGAGGTGGTGCCCTGCCCCAGCCCAGCCCCTTGGAGCCTCCTTGGGCAGCCCCGGGGCAGCTGTCAGTCACCGGCACACCGGGAACACCACCCACACAACTCTCCCTGGAGCCATGACCCAGCCCTGGATTGGCTGGAACACCAGAAGTCCCACCTAGGGGGTGTGGTCATAGGAGGCAAGAGCAGTTAAGAGCAGCACCATGCGGGAATTGTGTGGTTGTGGTCCTGTCATTCCTGGATTCCTGGTAGTTGGAGCTATGCTGGTTCTAGGGTGGTAGCTATAGCTCTCTCTTTTCCACTCTCCTGCTTTACTTCTTCTTCTTCTCCTAATCTCCTTTCTTGATATTTGAGTAACTTAAAGCTGAATGGGTTGGATTTTGTGAAGCTGCATGGGTTAGCATGTGCTAAGTCATTGCCTTGTGGAATGCTTGATTTTGGTTGAATGTTGCCCTTTAAACTTTTTGCAAGTCCCCTTATGTTCTAAAGTTTGCCAGTAAAAACTTGTTGTTTGACCTCATGAGAAACTTGTGCACCATATTCTCCCATGCGCTCCCTCAAGGTATAAAAGAACTGAATGCTCTCTTAATAAATTTGGTGGGCAGATTTTTGGAGCCTTGTATATTTTTAAAGTAAAACTCCTTCAATGAGGTCAAAATGCAAGCCTGGGGTCTTACACTTAAGTAGTTATTAGCCTACAGTTACAGTTGTTAGTTCACTACAAGTTTTCAAAAAATCCCAAAGTTAGGCAAAGGTGCATGGTGTTATGGAGGAAGAGGGAAAACTCTGTATTAAAAATATGCGTAATGAAAATGCACACATCAGTGTGTTCTGCTGGAATTTGTCTTGGTTACCACATCTTTCCAAGTGAATATGTTTAATTCTTGTGTGTGTGTGCATGTGTGGCATATGTGCATGTGCACATGTTTTTTCCTAGAGAAAGCACACTAACTGGCAGCTATGACACCTACCTTAGCAATAATGGAACATCTCAGAAGAACAAGCTTACAGCCCAAGCTAAAATCTCAATCTCATTTTAGTCCCACCTTAAATGCAAAGCACACAAATGGCAGCACCAAAGCAACATTGCAGCACTCTGGGACAGAAAGTACAACCTGCCTGTGGTCCTCAGTGAAGATCCTCATAGCTAAAGGGCATTATATCTTCCACTACCGATTGAAAAAATATTGATTTCATGCTTTGATGTTACAGTCTTCTTTTCCAGATGGTACCAGTCACAGTGGAACATTGAGATGATCCCTACTGTCACTGATAAAGTCAGTAGAAGCTGTAGGAATGAACTGTTGGCACTGCTGTGCTGTGGTCTCACACCTCTTTGTTAGTCAGAGAAGATCTTGGAGACTAAGAATGATGGTCTCAGTTCCTTGCTATACAAGGAACTCATTAGTTGGATACTAATGACCTCTTACTCCTGTAAGTGGAAGCTTCAAAAAATGCCCTGTTCTGCCTTTGCAGCCCTCAAATGGAACATGTTCATCTATTCATGGTGATGCAGTCTTCTTGTCACTGCAGGTTACAAAGAAAAGAAACTTGTTCCTTATCAAAGAAAACTGCAGAAAATTGACCGGCAGACTAACAGCTCCCCAGTGTAGTTATGAAAAGATCATTTTAAGGGCTCAGAATTTAACCAAATGTGAACAATTTTTTTTTTTTATGTATGAGGAAAAAAGAAACTCATGAGATGGAAACAAATTGTCTTACAAAGTTCATGTTCCCAGCTCCGAAGTACTGCAGCTTCTCATCTAAGGGCTGCAACAACCAAGACTGGTTTAAACACTGAGTTACGCACTGAGAATACCTAATAGATATATTTTTACAAATAAATGGAGTTCAACAAAGATACTGAGGATACCTGGTAGGTTGGTAAGTGTTTGCAAGTCAGTGAAAACAAGGCTTTATTAAAGAAGTTTTGGTCAACTTCTATTGCACTAGACTTACCCTGATGGTAGACAAAGACTACTTCAAAAGTGTGGCAGGATAGTCAAATACCCCTGACCAGCATGTAAGGAGTGTAAGTTTTGCTTGCATGGATGCATTTAATCTATGAAATTTATGCTAGCAAGGATCACTCATGAGGATAAGAATTACAGAATTTTAGCATTATTCATACCTATCATAGGTAAAAATACATTGCCTCAAAACATTTTGATGTAAAATCAAGTTCTTCAAAAGAAGGGAGCAACTATATCATACAATAAAACATGGCTGATTCACTGAATCTGTTAACACAACACAGAGGAGTCATAAATATCTGGCCAGTGTTAACTCCAGAAGTGGAAAGGAAAAAGATGTGTCAGGAGATGATCTCCTTTTCACCCAGAAAATAGTTCAGCAAGTATTACACTGTGCTCTGCTGCTCTCCTCGTTTCCCCTGCCTGTCCTTCCAAAGGAGCCTGTATCCTTCCATTCCAGAACTCCAGTTACAGTAGCAATCCTACCATCTTTCCAGTAAGACTGTAGCCCTGCAGGCAAGTGCACATCTCTAACTCCTCTTGTTTGTTCCCCTTGCTGCAGGTGTTTGCATAAAGCCACTTAATTTGGACCACTCTGAAGCCAAATCACAGGCTGGAGTGGCTGAAATTTCTTTTGGCTGCTCTTTCAGATCTCTCCTGATGACCTGTGATACCTCTCCAGACTCTGGAGAGTGCCATCTCTTGCTGGCACTAGCATGGAAGTCAAAGCAGCGATTAAGTAATGCCTAATTTACGATGGCTGCTTTGGAAAATATTTTTTCGTTATGAATCATGACATATGACAGACTGGTATCACTGCAACATGTGACAAAATATCTGTTTGACACTGTTATTAAGAAATTGTGTTTGTCCAACTGCATTCTGTTCCACATAAATGTATCTATATACCTATGATTTCTAAGAAAATAAGTTACCATTTACTCTTTGAAATGTCATAGTTTGATTTTATAACAAATGTATAAATCAAGTTCAGAGAGCTCACCCTTCTGAAATCAGACGAGGCCTTGATTTAAAGAATTTCTCATGAAACATATGAGGAAAATTGTAGCAGCTTTGCTTTGAAAAGACTTTCCTCAAGCAAACAAGCCTTTGTAAGACCACAGGCTCTGAGCTATGAGTTGATTGAAGGGGTTTTAATTTTTTTTAATTTATTAAAAGGGCATTCAGTTCTTTTGACAGAGTGCATGGGAGAATATGGTGCACAAGTTTCTCATGAGGTCAAACAACAAGTTTTTACTGGCAAACTTTAGAACATAAGGGGACTTGCAAAAAGTTTAAAGGGCAACATTCAACCAAAATCAAGCATTCCACAAGGCAATGACTTAGCACATGCTAACCCATGCAGCTTCACAAAATCCAACCCATTCAGCTTTAAGTTACTCAAATATCAAGAAAGGAGATTAGGAGAAGAAGAAGAAGTAAAGCAGGAGAGTGGAAAAGAGAGAGCTATAGCTACCACCCTAGAACCAGCATAGCTCCAACTACCAGGAATCCAGGAATGACAGGACCACAACCACACAATTCCCGCATGGTGCTGCTCTTAACTGCTATTGCCTCCTATGACCACACCCCCTAGGTGGGACTTCCGGTGTTCCAGCCAATCCAGGGCTGGGTCATGGCTCCAGGGGGGTGGTGTGGGTGGTGCTCCCGGTGTGCTGGTGACTGACAGCTGCCCCAGGGCTGCCCAAGGAGGCTCCAAGGGGCTGGGCTGGGGCAGGGCACCACCTCACCTTTGTGAAATTTGACCTATCCTTTCCCCTCACATGCACACTTGAGTTGGTCTGAGCCAAATATGAGCATACTAATCCAGTGTCTCACAACATCCATTCTGGAACACATGCAAGACGAGCTCATTTCAGCCTAGGCAATTTTAAATATCTCTCTCTTCAGTTGCAGATTATCTGAGGAATTATCTGAGTCCTTCTTTAAATTTATATCCAAACCAATACTTTATTGATGAGACTGGTATAAGATCTGCAAGATTCAGAGAATCTGGCATATCTCTCGTGCTATGAGGCCACAGCACAAATGAGAAATTACTTAGCAACTTGACACACTGTAAACTGAAATATTTCTTTTGAAGTATTCAAGTAATACCATCGTTGGAGGTGAAACTTATCTTTATGAACTTCTT
Organism: Calyptomena viridis; assembly: GCA_013390005.1. Lineage (NCBI taxonomy): Eukaryota > Metazoa > Chordata > Aves > Passeriformes > Eurylaimidae > Calyptomena > Calyptomena viridis. The sequence continues at coordinate 17,580 of WEIV01012174.1, forward strand.
CCTGAATGTGGATCTTGTAATTTTTGAGGAACCAATCACAAGAATAGGTAGCCTCCAGTACAATGTCTCCCTCACGTGACCTTAAAATTGTTGCCATTCTTCATTTAAATATTTGTAATACCTCTGTTTGCAAAAAGAAGAGTAAATCTGGGATGAAACTTACATTTATGCAACTCTTTGCAAAATTATATGATTTCATATTATACCTTATTGCAATAATTTAATGGCATCCAATTTAGTGGAGCTGTATTACTTTACAAATTATGCTCTTTTCTAAAATAATTTTTATAAAATAGTTGTATAGAAGCCAGGAGACATTTGCTATGTTATGCATATAAAAATCAATATTAAACAAAAATGTCTCCAAAAGCATAATACATAACTGGTTTAATCCACTTATCAGAGAATGAGTCTGTGAAAATGAGTCTTTCTTTATATACTCGTATACATTGCAGATTATTTTAAAGTGTTAGCATAGTCTTTAAGAACTCTAAGTGTGTGATCAACATTCAAGACTCAAGATTCATTGTATTTGGCAATGACAACAACTGTTGTCTCTAAAAGAAAGTAATATGAATCATCACAACAATGATTCACCAGAGAATGTTTTTTTCTACCACGATGGGTTGTGTTTTTCTGTGAAATATTGAAAATTGAACTGTTTTGGTTAATTTGGTTTAAACTCTTCCAAACTTAGAACTTGTTTATATACAGGCAGTTGGAACACATCTGCACCCAGTTAACTTCTTTTGGTTAACAAAATCAGCTGTTTTCAATAACATGCATGACAATAGCATATGTGAGTTCCTGAATCACGTTCACTATTTACAAATGTTACATCTACGTGTAAACTTACACACTTTTTTAAACAGCGTAGTAGATTGAATTTCCCATACTCATGGTTTCTTAAATTAGCTTTCACAAAATGTCTACAGTTCCTGAGGAGATATGTAGCATATGTCATATTGATCCCAACAGATTTTAGGAGCAGGCTTGTGGTACTAAATCCAGAAAAGGCCAATGCAAATACACACCAACTCAAGATGTGCTTCTGCAAGCAAAATACCTCATAACAAATACTTTGAAAAGGGATGCACAGAACATGTGAAAGTGTGTTTAACTCCCTTTTCCAAAGGTGGCCAGCTGTGCTATCTACACACAGAGATAGAAAAGAAAATTAATTAGGAAAGATCCCATTCTCTTCTTCCTTATGCTTTTAATTTTCTTTCAGAGAAGAAAATTTCATACGAGGATGAATTCTCTTGTTAACCTATAGATATTGTTAGAAAACGAGACAAGGTTTTAGGCTCAGGGTTCTTCAACCACATAACGAATAAATAAATAAACAAATGGATAGACTGATAAATAAATAAATATTCTAATTATTGTCACTGTTTGGTCTGGCTTCTTTTGGTTTCATGTTGTATGGCCACCAATCTAAATACCTCCCCATTAGGCATAAACTTTAGGCCATCTTGGCTATAACAACAGTACAAGACAAAAAAAGCAAAATACTTAATTTTTCTTGTTCCAGATGGCTTACATATCTCAAAAAATAGTCAGAACCAATAAAACCATAAGTATTTAGTCAGCGAAATTTCATGTTAGGTTGTAGAAACCAAATTTAAAATACAGTCTTACACCTTTTAAATATACTAGCTTGTTTTTTTTAAAACACTGTAATAAACCCAATATGATAGCGAATAAAGCAGGGTGGCTTCTAAAGTAGAAAACAATTAATCTTTTCCAATAGAATCCTTGCTTTCAGAGAAATAAAATTATTTCATTTATTTCTCTAGATTTAAAAAAAAAAGATAATAAATATTTCAAAATGATAAGGATAAATATGAAGTTATACTTGTATTGGAAGAGTTTGAGTTTTCTGCTATAAACAATATACCAAGAATAATAATGGAATAGCATCAAAATACACATCTTTTTAAGTGGCTTCACAAAGACACAGCTCCTAAAGGTAATTATTTTCATTTTGAAGACCCCTATTCCATCAAATCCTCACTTTAATGTATTGTTCTCCCAAACAATCGTGGTTTAGAGTTTGTGCTTGAATAAAGCACTGCACAAAAAAAGGATTGTCTATAGAATGTGAAAAAAATCCCCACTGCCTTTCATATTTGATGAATAAGGAGCTGCCTAGTTACCATAAAGGCTCCTCTCTGAGACACACTCGGACCATAGAAAGTTAAAGGTTTTATATATGAATAGACTTGAAGATCAGAAGTGACTGATGTGGTCATCTTGTTTGACCTTCTACATCCCAAGTGAAAAGCATCCTCAGAAACAGTATTAGTGTCAGAACTTGAAATGTATTTTATCTCATTTTGGAAATAAAATTATAAGCTCCTTGAGAAGTCTGTTTCAATGTGTAATTACACTTCCTGCTTGGACTTTTTGTCTTATTTAATCAAGTCATTGGGCCTACTTGTACCTTTGCCTGACATGCTGAAAAATCTCTCTTCACCTGTTTTTCCCATGTGTAAGTACCAGAGTAGCAAGTAAGTTTTTCAGCTCCTTTGGGATTAGATGAAAAGAAGAGTTAACATCAGAAAAGCAGGCCAATGTGCTGTGATTTAAGATCAAAAAGGAAATGGCATAAACACATAAAAGTCTCATATCTATGCTATGTACAAACATTGTTGAATGATTGAAATAGGCACTAGTGATATGACACTAGCAAAAGTTCCACAGATATCTGAAGATTTTGGGGAATGGAGAAGGAACAAAGAAAGTACAGGGAGGTTCTTCTCAGAAATTTCTGTCCAAACAATGTGAAAGAAAAATGTATTGAACTTGAATCTTTGGTTAGGTAAAGAGTTTCCTTTTTCTTTCATAGAGTTTAGAAAAGAAATCTGGTGTGATCCAAAAATTCTAAAGTTCCTTGACCCAAAATGTTTGACTATTCTGAACAGTTTTTTATCTCAAATGCTGTCATCCTCTTTTTCACCTTCAAAAAGAGAGGGCATAAGCTCAATCTATAGTGGAAAGTTATTTTTTGGAACATGAAGTGTCACTCACATAATCACTGGCATCCAACAGACTTAGTCTGAGCCTTTAAACATGGAGACACCATGGCAGCTTCATAATCTAATTTTGAATCCTTCTGGATGAAAATAATTATCATTATTATTAAATTTTATCCTTTTAAATTGTGTCCTCTGGGGTGTTGCACTAATTGACTTTTCTATAACTGCAACAATATTTTTATGCATTATAAGTCATACTAATAAATAAACTTTATAGTTATAATGGTTCCAGATGGGACTACTTTAGTTAAAGGTCATTTTTTGTTCAAAAGGTATGTAGTTTAAATGATGTCGTTTAGAATTAAGATGATAAAAGTGCATTTAAACTTCCTTTTATCAAGTTATTCCAGTATGACTGTAGTCAAAAGCATAAGTAAACTCATCTTCTGAAGGTAGGTTTCCTGTGTTGCATGTTCTTTACACACTAAATATAACACTTTAGACAGAAAGAGAAAATTAAGAATTTCTTTAGACCTTTTATTATTAATATAATTATATTTAAATAATTATTTAAATTATTTAAACTTTTCTAATGAACGGACAAAAATTTCAGGAGTGATATTCAGTGCAAACTACATGAGGACAGCTGATTCACGAATTTCTTGCTTTTTCCATCTTTATGAAATTTTAATTACATAATTACCACAAACTAGCTTTTAGCTTTTCAGAGAATGTATTCTATTTTCAATAGAATTGAAGGCATTGATATAGCAGCAGTAGCCATTATATTTGAAATCTGACCACTGGAACCTACAGCACCAAGACAGTTTCAAACCAGTATGTTGGTCCAGTGTGGCATTACCTTCATATTCTAGTGACAGTTTAAAAGGTGAAGTCACTAAAGAAATCACTGAACTGGTAAAGGAAAGCTGAAACAATTTTCATTGCTTAGTTCAAATCCACACAATTTTACAATAATTGCAGTAAATTGAAAGCGGTTTATAGTGGAAATTAAAACAAACAAAAAACCAAGAGGAAGACGAGTCCATCAATGCTTTTAAGGCATTGGCAGTGTTGTATAAAGGGTTTATTCTACTTTTTTCAACTTTCTTCATCACTTAGACCAAATGCCCTAAAGTGGAGAGAACACAGCAGAAATTCTGTAAACATTGTAACCTGGGTATGTGTTGGAGTCCAAGATGAGGAGTCTACACCTCAGATCGCCCTGGAGGGTCTGGGACCCTTACATAGACNTTTTGATAATAAGAAGAGATAATAATAATAATAAGATCATAATAACAACCAACGAGTACCTTGAGAGGTATGTATGATTGCAGAGCTATCAGAGAGGACACAGCTACAACAGAGTAGGGCCAGACATCAGTTTTCTGCATATGAATCAAGTTCAGGGAAGTTCTAGACATTCTGGCCAAAACTTGTGAAAAATACTGTATTTCTGTTTAAAACGCATATATCTGCAAAATCTACAGTTTTGAAATATATAAGTTCTGAGAATATGAGTGGAAAACAATGGTTTTCAACTAAAGTTAAAGCCAAGCTGGATATGTTGTCAGAACACAGAATCTGCTAAAGTGCATGGCAAATGGATTTTCTTTCCTATTTATAACTGATGTGTTGAATTTAATTGTGCTGTGCATTTGGCTAATCATAGAGCAATCTGCTTCATATTGGTTTGTCTGACATGATCATGGCTGTAATTTCTACAGATTTTTTAATAAAACCACTGATCATCACTCATTTGAGAGTCTCCTGATATCAGTGTATTTTAAATTTACTGTGATTACTACTCCACTAAAAAGGCATGACTCTCTATAAGCATTTAAAATATGAGACAATGGGATCCAATAATTGGCTGCTACTTGTTATGAATTGCAGATTGCAGATTCCAAAATCTTCAAAGTTTGCAAGCCATAAAAAGATAAAAATTTATTGACACACAGGGAAACACCTATGCCAATTCTTTGTCACCCCCACGCCCCTCGAATAGCCAAAATGCGCTTAAATGCATCTCGATTATACATATGCATAACTACTTTATGAATAAACATCATATTACATCATCTTTAATATCATTACATCATTGACTACCCAATCCCCACCCCAATTCCTGCCCCTTTTGGGAGTCCTGGTGGTTGTTTGTGATCTTCAGAGATAAAGAATCATCCTCATCCTCATGACTTTTGCCCCAGAGAATATCTTGTTATGAACACAGCTAACAACAAACTTGTTTAATTTTATGAGGCACCAAAAAGTCTGGTGTGTCCCCATGCTATCTGCCTCCCTGTCTCACTGCCCCCTAGATTGTACTCTTGTTTTCCTTAAGCTTTCATTCCAACCTTATCTCTACATCAGAAGAGAGAAAGGAGATAAAACTACATGAAGCTCTAACTCAGCTTAAAACTTATATTAAAAATTAAAACTACTTAAACTTAATTCTTAATCAGTTATGCTGCTCTGATTTTAGATGCTAAGTTCTATCCTTTATTTACAGAAATGTTTGATTTTAACTTTATGAACCCTATTCTCTGGCCAGTAGAAGATACTCTCCCTCCTCTTAAATCACCTGCAAATTCACGTAATGTGCAAGAAAATCTTAACAAGTCTAGGATCTTTTTCTTCATAAAAAGGGGATTTTTATATGGGGTTGTGAAAAGAGGGTGAAGGTGGTAAGAAATCCACACAAAAAATAGTGAGGAATAGAATACACTATACACTAAGTCACACCATGGAAGCCTAGAGTTAAAATGTTTTTATATTTGTTAGAAAATTCTGAAGAATATGTTCTGGAGACTGCTTTTACCAATCAACCTCTCCATAAAAGTTACAGCAAAAAACCACAAACCATTAAAGCAGTCCATAACACAGCTTTGAGAATGCTTGAACAAGCATACGGTGTGCCTTTTATGCATCCAACCAGGAACATCACTACATCAAAATTAAAGCATTACTTTTACCATGATCCCCTTAATTGCAATATTTGCCAGCAATACTGTGTTGGAAACAAGGTCATCAGCTGGGCTAGTCAGCTCATCTTCCCTTTTGGAGAAGTGCTTCATTCAGATATAAATGAAGCTGCATCCTATTAGCTAGAGGAGATACAAGTGCTTGGAGACATTGGGTTGTGTAAAAAAGTATTAACTTCAAAACACATAGTCAATTTAATACTACTTATTTTGTTGTAAGTTTGCTTATTTTGAAGAATAAAATGTAGCATCAATGAGGGCAGGGTTATGTCACTTGAGTTCCCATAAAAGGTCCTCTCTTTTCCTGAATTTGTGAGGAGAAAAAATCTCTAGGACGCCAAAAGGAAAAGTAGTTCTAGCTGATGGCATCCTGGTTGTATTCTGTTAGTGATTTTCACTTCTCAGAAGTAAATCTGCAAGGCTAAGCACTTCGGGTCACAGTACATAACCAAAAAAAATTATTTGATAGATAGTTATGGTTGAGCACTAGCAAAAGGTAAGAGTGATGTTAAGTATAATAAGTCTGAAACACCCAGAACATACAATTGTTCTGAAATCCCATTATGGAGATGTATTATTATTAGATTCTGCTGTTGCCTTGGTAAGGGAAAGCATGTAAAACACAAATCAGTGGGCACAAAGGTTGGGATGAAATCTTAAGACATCCGCTTTCTAAGCAAAATCACAAATCACTTCCTTCACTTGGAAAGACAGATGCAACATTTTGAAGAGCCCCAAGAAAGAGGATGTAGAACATGTCTTGCTGTTTTAGACTTCACAATCTAACTGGAGAAACTTACTTTGTGCCAATAGGCATTGCAAACAACTCACTCAACTTCTCTGCCAATATGGCAATTTGCATAGCATTACCCATAATGCTTCAAATTGTGCCTTTGCTTTGAAAACAGTTTTAATTGAGCCTTGCTGAGCTGCATTAATGTGTCTGTTTAAATTGAGCAAATCTAATTAGCTCACATGAAAGTTATGCCACCTCTGGTGCAGCAAAGCTAATGCAATTAAAGTCAGCCAGATGTATTGAGTATTGTAAACATGCATTCCGACTGGTGGAGAATAGTTCAGTATTTATCAGAGACTGGACAGTTTTGTAACACATTAACAACAGCTGCACTCTTTATAGTGTACAAGTATATCTTATTCTGTATACTATGCTGTATATATGACTATTAAAACTCCAAGGTTTCTGCATTCTTCAGCAATACATGTTATAAGATCAAAACAATTGGTCTACATTTGTGCAAACCCAAGCCCACTATTTTGCTTTCCAAAGAGACCACTATTTGTATGTATATTATTGCTACAAAATCAATATTTACTAAACATTTCTCAGACAGACTATTTATACTGGAAATAATTCTAAACTCCTTGACTACTTATGTGCTTTTATGAACTGGATTTCTAAAATGCTGAAACATGATAGTACGTAAATGAATACCTGAGGAACCACAGAATCACGGAATATACCAAGCTGGAAGGGACTCACAAGGATCATCAAGTCCAACTCCTGATCCTACACAGGACCATCCCCAAGAGTCACATCATGTGCCCAATAGTATTGTCCAAGTGCTTCTTAAAGTCTGTCAGGCTTGATGCTGTGAGCCCTTCCCTGGGGAGCCTGTTCCAGTAGAAAACCACCCCTGTGGGTGAAGAACCTCTTTCTAATATTCAAACTAAACTTCCCTGACACAATTACAGGCCATTCCATTGGGTCCTGTCACGGAGCACCACAGAGAAGAGATCAGTGCCTGCCCCTTTTCTTTACCTCACAAGGAAGTTCTAGACTGCAGTGAGGTCTCCCCTCAATCTCCCCTTCTCCAGGCTGAACAGACCAAGTGACCTCAGCCACTCCTCATATGACTTCCCCTCAAGGCCCTTCATCATCTTTCCCTCCGTCGGACCCTCTCAAATATCTTAATATCTTTCTTATATTGCGGTGCCCAAAACTGCCACAATATTCAAAGTGAGGCCCCACCAGTGCAGAGCAGCACGGGACTAGCACCTCCCTCAACCAGCTCAGCTGGTGATGCTTTCTCTGATGCCCCTCAGGACATGGTTGTCCCTTCTGGCTGCCAGAGTACTATTGAATCATATTCAATCAACCAGGACTCCCAGGTTGAGAGTCTGGTCAGCATCTCATCTTTCCAGCATCTTTCCAGCATCTCATTCCCCAGTCTGTATGTACATCCAGGGTTGTTCCATCCCGGGTGCAGAATCAGCCGTTATCCCTTGCTAAAATTCATATGGTTGGTGATTGCCCAGTCCTCTAATTTGCAAGATCTATTTGCAGGGCCTCCCTTCCTTTGAAGGAGTCAACAGCTCCTCCCAGTCTTGTGCCATCTGCAAACTTGCTTCATTTCCCTTCCAGTCCTGTGTCCAAGTCATTTATGAAGATATTTTAGAGAACAGGGCCTAAGATGGAGCCCTGCAGAACCCCACTACTGACAGGTCCTCAGTCTGATGTCACCCCATTCACTATTACCCTCTGTGCTCGACCTATGAGCCAGTTGCTCACCCACCATGTGTTTATCCAGCCATGTGTTGGACATTTTGTCCATCAGGATACTGTGAGAGACAGGGTTGAAAGCTTTATTGAAATCCAAAAAGATTACATTGGCTGATCAACTAGGTGGGTTATCCTGTTGTAGAAGGAGATCAGGTTTGATAAGAAATGTTAAGATGCTCTTTAAAAATAACTAGAAGATGCTTAATAGGGATTTTTTTTAATGGTAATTAATTTTTTCAGTACACACTCCGTGGGTCAGATGCTATGTCCTAGTTAACTGTTTTCTATAAACAGGGTAGCACTTGAGATGCTCAGATGATGTCTTATACTGATTTATTTCAATGCTGCTCTCAGTATCTGGTTTTGTAGATGTTGTGGAAAAAAAAATCCTGAAGGAATTACTTCAAATTTTGCTTTTTCTTTGAAAACCTGACTTAGTAGAGGTGCAGAGTTGGTTGCAAGTCTTCTATTAAAGTCATTCTTTGTATCTGCTTTGCATTCCCTTCCCAGAATGCCAAGATGGCTGAAAAAATTAGCAGGCTTCTTCCCTGCTATTTGATAATCTTCTTCTTACTTCTTTATTCAATTAAGCTATACTTGCTGTCAATGTTAATCAAGTCCAATGTTTCCTACTGTAGAAAAGACTGAGCAGAATATAAGGTAGATTGTATTCCCTTTATTTTTCTTAAATTTTGAACATACTATTTTCTGACTTCTTGGCTTTTCTGTCTGCAAAATGGACATAGCATTACCTAAAGAAATTATGAATTTGGTTTCCTTGTCATTCCTCCGCCAAGAAAGTCTGAGACACAAACACTATAGAATGAAAGTAAGTTATTGAGTTATTTGAAGTAACAGGTTAACCACAGATTAGAAAAATATGTATTCACAAAAAAAAAAAATTTCCGGTTTCTGAGGATAGTAATAAAACCTATAAAAATGGGGCAACTTAATGAGGAATTCAATTTTTAAACACTAACAGCCTTTATATTTAAGAGAGAAAATCACCTGAAACGTGTTAAAGAGAAGGTTTCCTGTATTTAGTTTAGCTGCGTGTCTCAGGTTCTAGATTTTTGTATTTATTGTGTATTTCTAAAGATAACAATGAAGCAAAAATCCATTTAAATGTTTCCTTACTGGATATTTAGATTTTTCTATGGAGTCTTCACTACAGAGAAGGAGAAGATTTGATGAACGGGTAGCTTAACACATCATTTCTTTCCATGCTGTCTTTCCTCTCTGATGTTCTGAGACTCTGAAATAAGTGACAACAGCTTAGAAGCTGCTTTAAATGCTTTGTCCAACGATCTGTTATTTTGTTACTCCATGCTGATATGCCCGCCCTCAGCATACACCTTAAGGAGAGGCTGAGATATCAGTGCAGTCTTTCCACCATCCCTGTACTGAGGGTGTTGCACAGTTTCTTCCCTCTCATCTTTCTTCTCCCAGGCTGGGTCATAGGAGAGGGCTTCTAGTGGTATAAGGGTAGCAAGAAGTGGATTTCTTTAAGCTACATATATTGTTTGATTAAGGAAGAAAATGTGGGGTGAGAGGGCAGATTTTTGGTGTTCCCTTGTTTATTGTTTGTTTGTTTCAGCTGCTTGACACAATACAGGTGGCTTAGATATTCTTCAGCTTAATTTTATAAAAATACCCTTCTGTTGGGCACTAACAAATATTCATTACCACAATTAACTGGTTTGGCCATCACTTAAAAGTCAACATTTTAGGAAATGTCAAAATGCTTAACACTTCATGGAATAGTTTGGGTTGGAAGGGACTTTTAAATGTCATCTAGTCCAACTGCATTTTGAACTAAGCAAGATGCACCTCTAAAAAATTAGAGAAAAGAAGCGGTGCAACTTGACATCTACTGCTTCTGGTTCAGCCCTGACACATGTTAATTAACACCTTCAGAAACACCTGAACTCAGACATTAAAGGATCTTTTTTTTCAGGAGGGAAGAGGGACACTTTGTACCAGCTAAATTAAACCCTATTTCATCTTGTGAGCGGGTAGAATGCAGCAAGCAAAAGAGATCACTAAAAGAATCATGGAACACTTCTAAGTGGCCAAAACAAAGACTTCTCTCATTTAATGTGTGTTTTCCTTTCAAAGGGGCAGTATCCTAGCTATTCGGTAATTAGTAATCAGAGTATTATTTTAGCTAGTCATAACTCCAGAGAATTTACCACCTCCAGCCTTTTCAAACGTAAAAAGGATTAAATCCTATCAAGCCACATAAATTGTCCCCCCCCCCAAAAAAAAATTAAGAGACAGATATGTACAAATAATTTACAAAGCATTCTGTGGATCTTAAAGATGGCACAATTGGTACTGGAAAAGGGATGGGATTAATTAAATTTATTAACCTGCATTAATCCAATTTACCTTAAAGGGAAACATAAAGGATTCCCCAGTATATTTCAGCAGTGAGCTCCTGAGATTGACATGTTGATATCCAACTAATGGCTAGCTGAAAATAATGGCTGTGCTGACACACCTACATGAAGTTCTAGTTCAGAGAATAGCAACTGCAGGTTTTGTCCCCCAACAATGTGGGCTCTAGGCTGCAGGGAGTTTGCTTGTGCAGATGAAGGAAGAAGCGGACCACTCTTCTTGCCATCTCAGCTCTGGCTTCTTCCACTAAAGCACAAGTGGTGAATTTTCATCATTTTCTGACAGCATCTTTGGAGAGGTAAAATGTGGTGGCCATGTTCCACCATTAATCACTGTTTCTTTGGGTTGTTTGTTTTAGAAAAACTGTGATGTCATCGCATGAAGGAATAAGAAAGAGTATTTTAAATGCAGTGTTAAAAGCTCACATTAGCTTTGAGATAGAAATAGATAACAATATAGCACGTGAACCAATACAGCATTAAAACTGTTCTTTTGTACCACTACTAGTGATGGGAAAGAAAGAAACACCAAAAATTTACTGTGCTATAAAGCATTGTGAGAAGGAAAAAAGTCTTGTGAGACTGAAGAATTTAAAAGTATCATAAGAAATACCTTTTTTCTGAAAAAGTATAGACTGTATAGCTATGTGTATACACAGGGGAGAAATAAGGTCCTTTGCTAAGGCTACCAGACAATCTGACAGGTATAATACAGCAGAGAATGTAGTAGCAATGGTAGATTTCATGTACAAAAGTGCTTCACACTGGACTAACAAGCTATAATCAAAGTGATCTGGAATTTAATAACTCTAACATATAAGCAAGAACAAAGGACCTAAGCACACAGCTCACAAAATAACAGAGGAATAGCATTTCTAAACATTTTTAGAGTTGAAAGGAAATTTTGGTATAACAATAAAGACTAATGTTGTAAGAGGATTATAGTGGGACAGAAAGGTGAAATTTAGGATCTGAATTCAAATCTTGACTGAGATAATAAAAAAACCCCACTTATCTTTGAGCTGTAATCACTATTAACTTTTTTTGCTAGGTTAATTGAATCCTGAACATAATGCTTAGATCTATTCCTCATCTCTCTTTTGCTATTTTTCTAGCATATATGTCCAAACACATGTAAATTTATCAATACAAGCATATGTAAGTGCAAACTGACTTCCAGATTTAACTTTAGGAAAACACTTGCTTTCACCTGTTAAATACCCTCAAATACCATGCCTGCTGGCTAATTTCAGTCATTGGATGAAATTACAGAATATCACAGGGAAGGGACCCACAAGGATCATCAAGTCCAACCCTTAAGTGAACAGTCCATGCAGGCATCAAACCCACAATTTTGATGTTATTAGCATGATGCTCTAACCAACTCCAATACAACAGAGATCACAGAGTAAAAGAGTCACACTATATGAAACTTCCTTTATAAGGGAAAGCAATTACAGATAACTTAGAAAGTCCTATGTAATATAACAATAAACTCTGTCTACTTCCCCTCTTGTTTATCCCTCTTGTTTACTGATTAAGTCTGAGTTTGCTCCAAACCTTAAGCCTTAACAAAGACTTGTCCAATACAAAAAATACTTTAATATCACCATTATTTGTTAATATATCTGCAGAAGTCACACTCATTTTACATAATATGGCTGTGCAAATTGTTTTTGAGTTGCCTTGCTATGTGAATCTAATTAGAAGATTGCAACTTTATAAAAAAGTAGGGTATAAAGTCAGCCAGTCACACCAATTATAAGTGAAGTACAGAAAATAAATTGATTAAGCATTAGTTATAAAAGCAGAACAGCATACAGTACAAGATCAGGCACCAGAATACAACACAGAATGCAAGTGGAAAGGAAGAGAGCAATGATACTGATTAGCAGGAACTGGAGAAATAGCTTGACACAAACACAGCACAAACTGAGAGACCTGGGGGTACTGGTCAACAGCTGGCTGAATGTGAGCCAGCAGTGTGCCTGCATGCCCAAGAAGGCAAATGGCATCCTGGCCTGTATCAGGAATAGTGTGGCCAGCAGAACTAGGGAAGTTATTCTTCCCCTGTACTCAGCATTGGTTAGGCCACATGCAGCAATGGCCCTGTGTCCAGTTCTGGGCCCCTCAGTTTAGGAAGGATTCTGAGGTATGGGAGCATGTCTGAAGAAGGGCAATGAGGCTGGTGAAGGGACTAGAGCACAAGTCCTCTGAGGAGCAGCTAAGGAAGCTGGGGCTGTTTAGCCTGGAGAAGAGTAGGTTCATGGGAGACCTGTACTGTGTCTGTCAGAGTCCCATAACAGCTCTAACACTGCTGTGCTCTGTATGGGTAGATAACACATCAGGGGTTTGAGTGCTGTGAGCGCAGCATCAGGTGAGGGCAAGATTCTGGGAGGGCATACAAGCAGGCCAGCTGACCCAGACTGACCAAAGGAATATTCCATACCACAAATATCAGCCCAGATATAAAGCTAAGGAAAGGAGCAGGAAGGCGGGAGGCTTTCATTGTTTCTAATGGCTGCCCACTGAAGAAACAACCAAGTGTGCTTCTCAGGACACGGATGAACATTGCCCAAATGAGAGGTAGAGATAGATTTTCTGCTTTGCTTTTCATGCGGGCAAACTTTGCTTTTACTTATAGTGAACAGCCTTGTCTTAAAACTCATGAATTGTTTTCACCCTGAAAGGAGGTTGTAGCCAGGTGGTGGTCAGGCTCTTCTCCCAGGCAATCAGTGACAGAATGAGAGGACATAGTCCCAAGCTGCACCAGGGGAAGTTTGGACTAGACATTATGAAAAAATTCTTCACAGAAAGAGTGATTGGCCATTGGAATGGGCTGCCCAGGGAGGTGGTGGAGTCACCGTCCCTGGAGGTGTTTAAATAAAGACTAGATGTGGCACTTGGTGCCATGGTTTAGTTGAGGACGTGATATTAGGTTGGACTTGATGATCTCAAAGGTTTTTCCAATCTAGTTAATTCTGTGATTCTGTAAACATGGATAGCATACAACAAACATATCACTTTTATTGACAGTAAGTACATAATATCTGAAAATAAAATGAAAAATCTTAGTTTGCTAAGATCAATTTGCAAATCAGCCTTGGGGAATTGTGCACATGTCATTAGAGAATATTTACTTTTGTGAGATATATCAGAACCTGGCAACCACATTAGTTATCAAGATAATACATGAAGTTATTAACACAACACTTTCTCTAGTGAAAGTGAGAATGCATGCTTAATGCAGGTAACAGACAATAAAAATTAAATGAGCTTTTCCTAACAGATGCAAAATTTGTTGTGATCTTTATATCTAGTACAAGGCAGTAATCCAAGTGAGAACAAGTTGAAACTCCCATTACCTCCATTCAAAAGCCGAGAGCAATATCAGCTTAAATTGGATAACGTTGCAGTTAATTGTAATTGGGTTGGTCAGTTGGAAAGCTTGCTGGGAATATTTTGACAGAGGCTCTTTTTGTAAATAAATAGATAAATAAAATAGAACAAAATACCTGATGATAAATTTGGATTGACATATTATAGGAAAAGATAAACTATTAGAATGAATCTCTTTGCAGAAGTTTTTGGCGTTACTACCAAGAAAACCACATATTTAAAAACATAGCTTTTTAAAATATAAATAGGGTTAAAAGAATAAGAAAGACATTTGGGAACTGAAATACTGCTTTAAGTGATTCAAAATACATTTACTTCCATCCCCAAAGGCATAGCATCAAGATTTTTGTTTCTTTTCAGGAATGGAGAAAAAGAACTCAAAAAATGTATCCCAGGACAGCTTTTTACAGCAGTTCTGGTTTAGGTATAACCTCAACTAGGTCAATGGGCATATCACATATTTTAAATAAGCTACAGCTAGATTTTAATATCCCTTACAATTTTTATAGAAGTTATTCAGTGGGTTTTCATCTTTTCTGTTCAAGGAAGTTCTCTGCAGACTATTCTTCCTCTCTAGTAAAAATATTCATGGTTTCGTTAAAAGAAACACTGCTGTGAAAAACAGAGCCCACTCCTCTGTTTCTTTTGAAGGAATTTATTCAGGGACAAAGTCAACAAAGCAAAGCGGCGCCGGGTGTCTAACAGAGTTAGAGCACACTTGCTTTGGGGTTTTTTCAGTTTTTTTATACAGTCTAGGGTATACATATTCATACTATTTTAACATACTCATTAGCTCATTTCCATTTTCCACGCCTTTTTAGAGCATGCCCAGTTTCTTTAGGCGGGCCCCCTTTAATTTTGTTTATCAGGTAAAAGTCACTTAGGGCAGTCCTTTCATTTGTTATCTTTGCAACTTTCGCTAGGTTCACTCGCCCCGACTTCTCCTGTTATCTTCCTCCAGGAGTCTGTTATCTTTTTCAACTTCTTTTTCTTCTTAGCTGGTCTTACCCTTCTTGGATCCTGGATCTGTTCTCTCTTCACTTGCACCCTTAGGTTCCTTATTTCTTGGGGGGGGGCCCTTTTACCTTTAAAATATGTTCTTATAACAGAAAGAGGTATATCTAAAGAAAATATTCAAGTATCTTAATGACGGGGTATATGTAAAAACATTCAAGCACCTTAATAACACGAGGTATATATAAAAATATTCAAGCACCTTAATAACATAAGGTAGATGTAAAAATATTCAAGTATCTTAATAACAAGAGGTATATAAAATATGCAAGTATCTTACTAACAAGAGGTATATGTAAAAAAAAAACCAACATCAGGAGGTATATTTAAAAACTTCACCAGAAAGCTTACAGGAGTATTTCTATGAAAAAAGTCAGTTTTAAACAACATAAAACCTTAACAAGAAGCATTTATCTATATAAGCTAACAGAAGTATTTCTATATCCTATATGCGAAAGCCAAAAAGAAAAAGAATTTATTCACTCATTTTTTGCACTGCCAAGAGAAACTTTGAGCACCACACCCACTTAGATATGATTTCTGTCATGACAACTTCTGATGATCACAAGCCACACAATACCTAGAAAAACAATTGCTCATCAGAATGAAGAAATACTTTTCAAAAACACCCTAGGTCTTCAGAATATGAAAAAACTTGTAAAATAAACAGCTCCATTCTACATGCCTTTTGTTACACATGATAATCATTAAGAGGTCTAACCACTCCTTAGCCAGCAGTTACCTAAAACAGCATTTTCCTAATCTGGGCTCCTAAGTGTCCTTACCTGCATGTTTAAGACACTAATCAAAGTCTCTACTCTCATTTCCATAGTCCCATTCCAATCAAAGGGACTACTTGTGTGTTCCCAGGTGCATCCTATAAGAGAAACAGCTGCTTTGAATTTAATGGAAGGGTTTTTTTCACAAGCACAATAAATACCTGTTTTAAAGCAAGAGACAAGAAAACATTATGGGGGATTTTCCTATGTCGCTAGTGGTTCTGAATTATTTAGTTGTGTTCTTGAATCTATATCATTTCCTTAACAGTACTTTAAAGAGAGATGCAGGTCTCTCCTGCATCTCCCTTTTCTTTATGGGGAACACATAGATGCTTGAAAGCTCTCTTAACAGGGTAATTATTGCTTTTTGTAATTTATCGGATAATGTATATTATTTATATTTCTTTGAGAGGCTTTAGAAAAAGAAAGAATGCGCAGCAGCTGAGACCAGGCAATATATGCCTTTAAACAACACTGAGTGGATTATCTGCAGGGACGAAGTAAATATACAAATTCCAGGCAAAATTTGTCAAACAACTATATAAAGACAAGGTTTGGCTTTGCTTTATTGTTATGGATTTAGATCCTGCCGAAATGTTTTTCTCCATCCCAACTGCTCTGGGTTTGGGTGCTGCACGCCGCCTTCTCCCCCCTTCCTTCCTCTCCTCCAGGGAGCAGATCCGGGGGATTGAGGATTCCGTGCTGTTGTGGCTGCCGCCCACAGAGCAGGGGGAGGGGAGAAACGTGGTGCATCCCGTTTCCCCGCTGCACTCCTCTCGAGTCTGTCATTTTTGTCATGTGGCCTCATGCTGTGTTCTGCCGCCTAATTGCCATCTCGTGTCATCTTTGCTCGCTCCCAACTCCGGGCCAGCATGGGTCACTGTCCTGTATCAGTGAATTGCCCTTGATATCACTGCTAGAAACTGCCCTGGACCCTTGGACAGATGCCATCCTCAAAGGAGTTTCTTTTCCCCTCCCTGCACCTCGGGGAACGGTGAGAGAGCCTCCCTTGCACTGCCTGCAGAAGGGTCCCAAACTGCCGCACCATTGTCACAGCTGCCATTGCTGTGGCCCCGGGGCTCCTCACTGGGTTCACAGCTCCCAAGGACGTGCCGGTGCCTCCTGCTGCTCTGAGTTATAACTGCGCTGAAGGGGAGAGGTGTTCTCTGCGAGTTCCAGTTGTTCTCAAGTTGTTGCTTTGTCTTCTGTGTTTTATCACATATGTATGTATATAAATATATATAAATATAAAATATATATTTTTAATAAAAAACTATTGTTTCTTTTTCTATATTTTGCAGAGAGTCTCTTGGTTTCAAACTTAAATAGTACAATTATTTTAAAACCAAGTCATTTATTCTCCATTTTGTGTGTTATTTCCCTGTTGATGTACTGTATTGCAGAAGTAGCATATTGTGTGGCTTGTGATAATCAGAAGTTGTCAGGGCAGAAAAAGCTCAGAAATTACATCTACATGGGTATGGTTCTCACAGTTTCTCTGGGAGTGTTTCTAGCTTACTAGTACTAGAGAGGGAGAATAATAGTGTTGCCATAATAAGACTAGCTTTTTTTCCCCAGTATAACTCTGAGGAGAAAGAGCGTAGGCAATTTTCAATGAGAGAGCTCTTGTTTCTGAATGTTCCTCAACAACCAGTGCCTGTGCTATAGTCATTTCACTGGCTTTACATAAACCCAGCTAAAGAGACTGAAGCCTTTCAAATAAGGCACTGCTTTGTGCATGTCAGAGAGCAGATGCTCTCTGTGAGCTATCTTGTGGGTCATGAAAGAAATTTCTGAAGGGGAAGGATAAGGCAAAAACTTCCATTGTCAGAAAAATCAGCCTCTGCCTAAGACTGTTAGAAGAGGTGAGAACTACCACGGGGTAGAAGTCAAGGCTGCATCCTTTTAAAAACTCATGGACACATCTTGCTTTTAAAAGCAGCAATAACTGTAATTCGGAAATCTGCTTTTTAACTCTTGCCTACTGTTGTACTGTTGTGATGCCAGGCTGGGTCAATTAGGAATCTCAAAATAGCTGCAATGAAATTGCTGAAGGATGTGTGGGGAAGAAGGAGTTCAGTAAGCTGAAGCATCAGATCCAAGGTTTATGATGACCATTGTGACTTGTGCCATGAGAAAGGAGAAATGGTGCTGAGACTAAAACCTAAAATGTGTTTGAAAGGCTCAGAAATTGATATGGATCCTGATATCCAGCTAAAACATAGGCTTTGCAGTTGGCTATACTCCTGTAAAGTGGTGCAAAGGTGCCTGAAAAAGCAGAGACATATATTGGTTCTGTATGTTAAACCTACCTGGCCCTTTAGTAGGTGAGAACAGTAATAAGTTTGGGTTGTGAGACCTAAATATTGAGAGAATAAACCCCAGCTTATCAACAGGGCTTTTTCTCTCATAAACCTGACACTTCCTACTGCGTCTGGATTTACTTGACCCTTGTCAGACTGGGCCTCTTTGTACTTCCTGGGATTTCTAGTCCTGCAGTTAAAGCTAGCATAAGAAAGAAGCCGTGTCTGTAGAAGCAATATCTGTGGAGATGAGAAGCTGAAAGGAATAGTATCAATAAGATTCTGTCCTGATTCATTAGCTACAGAAAACTGGTTGACATAGCTCAGAGCTTTATTACATCACCAAATGATGGTGCCAGAGTGCTGGGCCCAGATAAGGGCTGATGCACTGATCAGAGATAGGCCGTGTTGCTGGAAGGGCACATTTATTTATGTGAGCTAATACACAGAAGTGCAACCACTTCTGAAATCAATGCAAAATCTTTTTTTCCGCTGAGGTCAATTTTGGAATCTAGTGTGTGCATTAAACATAAAAATTGTGAAGCCCTCATATCTGAGCACAGTGCTATAAGTTTTCATCTGAAATGACCTCCAGCTCAGAGAAGGGCTGTAGTTTCACTTCCTACAAATTAATCCTACACAAACCCAGTAAGACACATGAATCATGTAAAATATTTCTGCAGTATATTTAAGGCCTAGAGGGGCACCTGTTCAGAGGATGAAAAACATGCAGCAGGATTTATTGAGTACATGTTATATTGGGTTTGCATTTATCAAACACTGTTGAATGGATACATGCTGTCTGGAGTTTTCCGAAGAATTTCTAGTTGCCTATACAGTTATGGTCCAGGCCTGGATTACTGTATAAATAACAGGGAGAAAGGTGGCGAACTGGTCCTTTGAAGACTTCTCAAAAAAATCCTTGGAAGAAAAGCTCAAAAGGCAGCTATACAATAGTATCATACTTAGGAAGTACGTGCTTAACCAGGGCAAATAATGGTAGCTATATTCCCTGGTGCTTCTTTGGGTATAACAGAGGCTACTGCAGCAGTGGTTTGGTATGCTGCTTTATACAACCTTTATATCATCCCAAAAAAAACTGCTATTCAACAAGGGCAGGTGGCTGGCTTTGTGTTTTAACAGATTATCAATCACATATGTAGGACAGCCACGCTTAAAACGAGAGACTTCTAAAAGTCTTGGATATTCTTCATATGTGCTATAATCCTTCAGACATGCTATAATCTTTCAGACACATTCCTGTCCATAGGAATCACAGCAGTAGCTATGCATAAAGAATCTGGAAGTGTGGATATATTTTTGGAGGGGGNCGCCTTCTCCCCCCTTCCTTCCTCTCCTCCAGGGAGCAGATCCGGGGGATTGAGGATTCCGTGCTGTTGTGGCTGCCGCCCACAGAGCAGGGGGAGGGGAGAAACGTGGTGCATCCCGTTTCCCCGCTGCACTCCTCTCGAGTCTGTCATTTTTGTCATGTGGCCTCATGCTGTGTTCTGCCGCCTAATTGCCATCTCGTGTCATCTTTGCTCGCTCCCAACTCCGGGCCAGCATGGGTCACTGTCCTGTATCAGTGAATTGCCCTTGATATCACTGCTAGAAACTGCCCTGGACCCTTGGACAGATGCCATCCTCAAAGGAGTTTCTTTTCCCCTCCCTGCACCTCGGGGAACGGTGAGAGAGCCTCCCTTGCACTGCCTGCAGAAGGGTCCCAAACTGCCGCACCATTGTCACAGCTGCCATTGCTGTGGCCCCGGGGCTCCTCACTGGGTTCACAGCTCCCAAGGACGTGCCGGTGCCTCCTGCTGCTCTGAGTTATAACTGCGCTGAAGGGGAGAGGTGTTCTCTGCGAGTTCCAGTTGTTCTCAAGTTGTTGCTTTGTCTTCTGTGTTTTATCACATATGTATGTATATAAATATATATAAATATAAAATATATATTTTTAATAAAAAACTATTGTTTCTTTTTCTATATTTTGCAGAGAGTCTCTTGGTTTCAAACTTAAATAGTACAATTATTTTAAAACCAAGTCATTTATTCTCCATTTTGTGTGTTATTTCCCTGTTGATGTACTGTATTGCAGAAGTAGCATATTGTGTGGCTTGTGATAATCAGAAGTTGTCAGGGCAGAAAAAGCTCAGAAATTACATCTACATGGGTATGGTTCTCACAGTTTCTCTGGGAGTGTTTCTAGCTTACTAGTACTAGAGAGGGAGAATAATAGTGTTGCCATAATAAGACTAGCTTTTTTTCCCCAGTATAACTCTGAGGAGAAAGAGCGTAGGCAATTTTCAATGAGAGAGCTCTTGTTTCTGAATGTTCCTCAACAACCAGTGCCTGTGCTATAGTCATTTCACTGGCTTTACATAAACCCAGCTAAAGAGACTGAAGCCTTTCAAATAAGGCACTGCTTTGTGCATGTCAGAGAGCAGATGCTCTCTGTGAGCTATCTTGTGGGTCATGAAAGAAATTTCTGAAGGGGAAGGATAAGGCAAAAACTTCCATTGTCAGAAAAATCAGCCTCTGCCTAAGACTGTTAGAAGAGGTGAGAACTACCACGGGGTAGAAGTCAAGGCTGCATCCTTTTAAAAACTCATGGACACATCTTGCTTTTAAAAGCAGCAATAACTGTAATTCGGAAATCTGCTTTTTAACTCTTGCCTACTGTTGTACTGTTGTGATGCCAGGCTGGGTCAATTAGGAATCTCAAAATAGCTGCAATGAAATTGCTGAAGGATGTGTGGGGAAGAAGGAGTTCAGTAAGCTGAAGCATCAGATCCAAGGTTTATGATGACCATTGTGACTTGTGCCATGAGAAAGGAGAAATGGTGCTGAGACTAAAACCTAAAATGTGTTTGAAAGGCTCAGAAATTGATATGGATCCTGATATCCAGCTAAAACATAGGCTTTGCAGTTGGCTATACTCCTGTAAAGTGGTGCAAAGGTGCCTGAAAAAGCAGAGACATATATTGGTTCTGTATGTTAAACCTACCTGGCCCTTTAGTAGGTGAGAACAGTAATAAGTTTGGGTTGTGAGACCTAAATATTGAGAGAATAAACCCCAGCTTATCAACAGGGCTTTTTCTCTCATAAACCTGACACTTCCTACTGCGTCTGGATTTACTTGACCCTTGTCAGACTGGGCCTCTTTGTACTTCCTGGGATTTCTAGTCCTGCAGTTAAAGCTAGCATAAGAAAGAAGCCGTGTCTGTAGAAGCAATATCTGTGGAGATGAGAAGCTGAAAGGAATAGTATCAATAAGATTCTGTCCTGATTCATTAGCTACAGAAAACTGGTTGACATAGCTCAGAGCTTTATTACATCACCAAATGATGGTGCCAGAGTGCTGGGCCCAGATAAGGGCTGATGCACTGATCAGAGATAGGCCGTGTTGCTGGAAGGGCACATTTATTTATGTGAGCTAATACACAGAAGTGCAACCACTTCTGAAATCAATGCAAAATCTTTTTTTCCGCTGAGGTCAATTTTGGAATCTAGTGTGTGCATTAAACATAAAAATTGTGAAGCCCTCATATCTGAGCACAGTGCTATAAGTTTTCATCTGAAATGACCTCCAGCTCAGAGAAGGGCTGTAGTTTCACTTCCTACAAATTAATCCTACACAAACCCAGTAAGACACATGAATCATGTAAAATATTTCTGCAGTATATTTAAGGCCTAGAGGGGCACCTGTTCAGAGGATGAAAAACATGCAGCAGGATTTATTGAGTACATGTTATATTGGGTTTGCATTTATCAAACACTGTTGAATGGATACATGCTGTCTGGAGTTTTCCGAAGAATTTCTAGTTGCCTATACAGTTATGGTCCAGGCCTGGATTACTGTATAAATAACAGGGAGAAAGGTGGCGAACTGGTCCTTTGAAGACTTCTCAAAAAAATCCTTGGAAGAAAAGCTCAAAAGGCAGCTATACAATAGTATCATACTTAGGAAGTACGTGCTTAACCAGGGCAAATAATGGTAGCTATATTCCCTGGTGCTTCTTTGGGTATAACAGAGGCTACTGCAGCAGTGGTTTGGTATGCTGCTTTATACAACCTTTATATCATCCCAAAAAAAACTGCTATTCAACAAGGGCAGGTGGCTGGCTTTGTGTTTTAACAGATTATCAATCACATATGTAGGACAGCCACGCTTAAAACGAGAGACTTCTAAAAGTCTTGGATATTCTTCATATGTGCTATAATCCTTCAGACATGCTATAATCTTTCAGACACATTCCTGTCCATAGGAATCACAGCAGTAGCTATGCATAAAGAATCTGGAAGTGTGGATATATTTTTGGAGGGGGAAAAAAAAAAGGATTCTTCTGCAGGTTCAGCACTTTTGTACTTTAACTCAAGTTACTTTCTATGGCATGTTAAGGATGAGGAGAACTTTCGTCAAAGCCTCCAGCTGAGACACTTCATATAGGACTATTGGAGACAAATAAAGCTGTTGACTGATGAGTGATCATCAGTTTATAAACAAGCATTTACATGGGTGAGTAATCTAATAATGAATAATGAATAAGTGCCACTTTGGGGAAACTGTGCTCTTCAAAAGAGTTTGAAAACAAGGCAACAGAAAGACTTTCTGGAGTGTAATAACTGTTTTGCAGCTTGTCCAGCATTCAACCAGCTTTGGAAGTAATTCGCTTATGAGATTAGGTTCCAGATTAGACAGATTATTTGAGGAAACTTCCATCACAAATTACTCCTTTCACATTTTTCTCTACTGATAAACTAAACAGGGCTAACATATTAGGCCTGAGTCCTGCCTCAAGATTGTTCAAACTACTAGTGTAATTTTAGACAGAGTTTTGAATTTTGTTGACTAGGACTTGCATAAGCATGTTTTGAAGGTTAGTGTAGACCAATAATCTTTCCAATTCCACAGATTAGGAATAGTCACCCCATGTCAGAGGACAAGGAAGTGTAACTGCAGAGATGAAGCTGTGACATAACAGTGGACCTCAGTGTCAGAACACAGTTCTAGATCCATCTGATATGAGTTTAAATAGTCCATAAATTAATGCATGCATCAGTAACCTGCAAAATTCCTTGAGAAGCCTGTCTTGCTTTCCTGTGTGGAAATAGAGCTTGCAGTAACACAAAGCTGAAGGTCACTTAGACAAACCTAATTTTCATCAAAGCTATAAGAAGTTTTGTGAAAAAGGTATAGTCACAGCTCAGGAACCTTTTTCATAATCCCTGTGCATAACTTGGTGTCCCAGCACCCCAGAAGTATAACCTGTTGGGTCTTCTCCCAAAGCAGATATCTGGAGATATGTTTTTCTTTCATCCCAAGGGAGATTCTTAGGGAGTTGTAAAGGGAATAAGATAGCACGAAAAATAATGCTTCAGCCACACTATTCTATCCGAGACAGTTCATTATTTTTTTCCCAGACTGCCTTCTCAAGGAGAAAGATCATAGACTCACACCTTCACAAGAAAAGCTGAGATTCTCATTTGCCGCTTTCATCCCTTCAATGAGTAAACCATAAGTTTCAAAAACTGATTTTGATCATGGAAATTATGAACACTTCTAAGAATAATCAAGTTCTCTTTAGTCTAGTTCAGACATAATCAATTGATGTCAAATTGCTTCTTTGAATAGCACAGAATATAATTAGGACAGGAATAACCATGTACTTACTACCTATTAGCAAATTCTCACTTCATAGTGAGCTTTACATTTAAATTCTAGATACAGACCTTACCGTTTCCTATATCAAATAAGTCTCTCTATGTATTTAAATAACCAATCTATTTCACATTTATGATAAACTGTTTCACAGCAAGTCACATCAGTTGCAGGATGTCACTTTGATAATTTTATTTAATAAGATTAGCATACTTAATACTAAGACCCTTGACTTGTTTGAGGGACATCTATATGAGTACAGAAATACAATGTTTCCTGCCATGTTTCATCATTAAATTGAGAGAAGAAAAGAATGGCCACTGGAATGGTCCTCAAAGAGTTTCACTTCTTGAAATCTCTCAGATTTCTTTAAGAAATCTCCTAGGATGAGAACTTTTTATTTTCCAAACTTGAATGTCTTTTCATAGTGTGAGGTCAAAAATCTTGACAAAATTGTGGTGCAGTGCTTTTCCAAACTACTTGTTTCTGTAATTGACTAGAGAGACAATGTATTGTGTTGCCAACAGTAAAACCCAAATGAGAATTAAAATGCATTATCTTTAATATATTTATCTCTAATAATTTTGTTTGTGCAGGAAAATTTCTATTACCTTGGCAAGTATGTTTGGGCTAAGGTGTAGCTTCATTTTGCGAATCTGCAATCTCTGCATTATTACCAGTGAAGTCTAGCATAATTTTACCATGAAATATGATATAATAATTTGGGGGTACAGTTTTAGAGAAAATAGTGCTACATTATTTTCTGTGTTATGACTTTGACTCTGTTTTAGAGGAGGAATATTGTGCCTATTAATAATACAAGATAACATTAAATCAGACATTTTTTTAGTTTGATCACCATTCAGTCCTCTGAAAAATAATCCTCAATAGTCAAATATCTATTGCACAAGGGACAATTTTTCGTGAGATTAGGGTCCAGTTGCATATAAAACCAAAATCATATAATCAAGCAAAAATTCTTTAGTCCTAAATGTCTGATTGAATTATTGTGTGACTGCTAATACTGTTTGACAACCTGCTGAAATTATGCCAGGCAGTTCATGTTTTCTACTCATTGACTTTGGTATCTTTTTCAAGTGTTGTGAATTACAGAATATTTTACAGAATTGGGAATGGCAGAAGAAATCAGTCAAATGTTTAGGTATGGAAACTGAACTCATTACCCAAATCTGGCCACTTTCAGGGATTTGGGGCATAGCAGTGACAAATGCCAACAGAAATCCAGTGTCATTTTTCTTGAACTTGAGAGAGATGAATCATGCAATATGTGCTCACAAAGACACACGTACATGTGAGTGTGTGCTTTGGGGAGCTGGAGAAAATAATTAAGGTTTTGACTGATGATGATTTAAAATCAGAACTTGCTTTATTTTTTTCACACAATAAGTCTTTTGAACATCTTAATGAACATTGTAATGATACAACATCTTGAAATTGGTAGATGTTCTCTTTATTGAATACAATTAGAGCATCTCTAATTTTTAAAGTAACAACTTAATAGCAATGTACCTGATGGTTAATTTTTTTTCTATTTTCAACACATAGTGATAAAAAGCTTCCAGAAAGGCAGGGGTAGTAGAGGGTAAAGACTAGAGACTATCTGAACCAGATAAACTCAAAACATATTCATACTATATAAAGTAACAGAAATGCTCAGGAAATCAAATTTCAGTCCTCTGAGTATCAGCCATAAAAAAGCAATTTCTTCCAAAGCAAATCACATCAAGACATCCTAAACAGGTGCTGAAAATCCATTTTGATTTAGAATTATGTCTGGCTTTTGGCTTTTGTAATGTTTTTAGCTGACTTGTTTGGCTACCCAACATTTTCTGTTGCAAAGCTACCAAACTGTGAAGTGCAGCAGTGAAATTTGCCAGGCATTAGTGGACAATCTCATTGTAAAGGAAAAAATGAGAAAATTTTAGCCAGTGCAAGTAAATTTACTTCTGGTCTCCAAAGTACTAAGATCAAAGGCCTGTTTCAGTCCCCTTAGCTCAAGGTACAATAATTTTGTGCCAAATATGATGTCTGCAACCATCTGGAAATCGACTATGAACACGAAAATAACTTCACCAGAATCTTTGGGTAGCTCAGAAATATGACAACTGTGCATGAGTAGTCATGATGTGCCAGACACATGGCCAAGGCATAGACTGGCTCAGCTGCATGAAGACAGCAAGCCAGATGCTTGAAGAGAAGATTAGAGAACTGGGCATGTCCGCCCTGTCAGAACTGCAGATGCACAACAGCAATTCTCTGACCTGGACACATCAAACAATGTGCACATGTGTCACAGGGCACATGCACTCACATTGCCAGCTGATATTTCTCAGCAAAGAAAAGGGGAAGAGAGGCAAAAGAACCTGATTTATCTCACTTACAAACCAAGAAGATGTGATCCAGATGGGTGAGCTTTATGGGGCAATGGAAAAATTTCTGGTATATCCTCAATGCTAGTCCAGTTTAGCCACACTTCAGCGTATGATTTTTCACAAGCTGGTTAAAAGCAAACTTTTTCCAAAAAAAGTTTCTGTTCTGGAACTTTTACAGGAAAACCACTTTCTATCCCAGTGGAAGTGATAGTCCCCTTTGATTGCTTCCTATCTGCTCCTTGGTCAGCTCGTGTTAAAATTTGCTTGTTATGGTGTGCTTCCTAGAAGATATTAAGTGACAAGATAGTGGGCAGCTGAACACAAATTTGCCAAACTTAAGCATTCATTCTGATATACACATGATGATGTACACAGTTTTCCCTCTCAGCCCCATTTCAGTTCCAATCACCTTTGCAGGACTTGTATCTCAAGTGTTTGCTCTGCAATGACATTTTTCTTCTTCTACAGCTCTGCACCAAATGGATGCAGAAGTGGACAGGGCATGAAACCATGTTGTCCATCCTCAGCCTACTGTCTTGTCAAGCAGTCCATGTAAACATGGGCAAATCCCTGACTTAACTTGTACCTGACATCTGACCCTGTCCCACTGTCACACAAGGACTGAGAGTCTTGTGAATGTGCATTACCAGACTTCTGAGAGTTCTTCAGTTTTGGAGAACAATTTACTCCAAAATTATTTCATGTCTTGAAATATGCTACAATGATTTAGTAATATTTAGTATGAACAGTAGTATGATAGATGTTTGAATAAATAACAGAAACTCCATTAAGTTTTATCAGTCCTGTAGGCTGATCAAAATAGATACCAAATTACTTAAATAGACTCATCCTTCCATAAGGTCATATCGATTACTGCTATTTCTATTGCCAGACTTAATTTAACATAATGCTTTATTTTTTATTTTTCTCAAATGGCTATTTTGTTTCTGATGTATTCAGACTTTGCAAAGATAAATGCATGTTTGATATATGTATGGAAAGCACTCTTGCACATGAGTGTTTTGTGCATGAGGTAAAAATAGTGAGGAAAATCTTTCTTGTTGTTATTTCTTAGGCAACTTTTAATAATAGCAACACCATGTACTTATGTGGAGGCAGGGCCCATCTCTAAAATTCACAGATTAATTTAAACCAGCACTTTAGTACATAAATGTAATCAAATGATGAAACAAAGATATCTGCCTAAGTATGTGTTGAAATGTTCTGCAGAACTGGATATACAGCTTCCAGCTTCTTAAATTTTCAGAATTAAACCCCATATTTTGCATTTGGATAAAATATCAGATGATTTTTACAAGGAAGGACAAAGCTGCTTCGCAAATCAATAGACCAAGTTCTGATTGCAGGTATATCCCAGAGACTCACAGTCACTCCCAAGACATCTTATTTTGAACAAGTCAAAATAAGAGTCCAGACCAGACCAGCCCAAGAAAAGCTGTTTGTAGGATCAGAACCCATGTTCTTTCTTTGATAAAATGATGAAAAGCAAGGTCAGAAATTGAGTATATGAGACAAAGTAAATCAAATCAAGTCTTAATATTTCCCAATTATTAGTTAAACAACAAAAAAAATTACTATTGAAGGGAATACTTCATCTATAATGCCCATTAAAATTGAAAAAGAACCTT
The DNA here is from genome assembly GCA_013390005.1 of Calyptomena viridis. NCBI lineage: Eukaryota > Metazoa > Chordata > Aves > Passeriformes > Eurylaimidae > Calyptomena > Calyptomena viridis. The sequence continues at coordinate 45,661 of WEIV01012174.1, forward strand.
AATGTTCAGATACTTACATATGCTGTGGATTTTCTGACTTTTCTAAAGATGCTCACTGATTTTCTGTAGCTATAATTGCATCTCATAGATAATTCTTAAATAAAAATTTTTATTCCATGTCCTCAGCCATCTTAAGGACATATTTGAAGTGGTATAAGGAGCTAACTGAAGAAGCTAGGTGAAGAACAGCATTGAAATACTTGAATCTTTAAGGTTAAATTAACCACAGAAATGTTGCTAAAGCAAACATATTTGGCCTCAGGAATTGTATGGGATGGAAGGAATAAATATCTCAGTGGCTCTGCGACTACTAATTAAAAACTTGTAGAAA
>WEIV01012174.1:47578-88810 GCA_013390005.1 Calyptomena viridis
AGAAGCTTGGAGGAGACATAGCCAGGACAGCAAGCCCCACTTACCAGAGGGATATTCCATTTAGTATGGTGTCATGCTGAACAATGAAACTGTGAGGAGCTGGACGAAGGGTAGTGGTTTGCTGTTTGGGGCAGGCTATTTATCAGTCAGAGAGTGGTGAGCAATTTCATTGTCCACCACTTGTTTCGTATATCCTTTTCACTATTATTATTTTACCTTCTTTTTTTTTCNAGAGTCTTTTGTCATTTTGCCTTGAAGATGAAACACCATAGTTCTTTACCCCTCTAGTACTTCAGAGCTTAACCCACATAGCCAAATAATCAAGAGGACTACGAGCCTGCAATTTAAATGTATCATAGATTCAGTTGGGGCTTGGATGTAGTGTAAAACAGATTGCTGTGACAGAAGTTACAAATGCTCACATTTTACTTAGGCACACAAATTTAGCCATTTTCTTCTCATGAATCTAGCTTTCAATAAGGAAAATAATGATATAGAAGTAAGGACTATTCCTATTCCTTTATTATAGTGATGTGTGACAGTGTTGCAGTCATAGTATTCTTTCCAGCTGTACTCATGAACATGTTTATAAATGTTAGTTTAGGGTAACTTTTCAAATATTTAAGCAGATGGAGCATCTGCTTTTATCAAGTCTATAAAGTGGGTGAAGTGTTAATAAAGGTTTCATTATTGGCACAGAATATGTGCGAAAGATTATTGTCACTTGTAAAAGCAGTAAACACTGTGAGAGGTGCAGTCTGCATATGGATGGTGAAAACTTTCCAGAAGCCTCTTCCTCTATCATAATTAGACTGTATTAGCAGCCTAGCAAAACAGGAGCTCTCTATTAAAGAGACAGGAGCAAGGCAGGGTAAAATGATGAAAGCAAAGCGACATGGCAGTAATCATGGTGCATAACTCTAGCTGTAAAATTTCATTAAATGAAATTAACTTTATAGTCACAATAAACCTGAAAATAGTAACGGTTATGGTTTTTTTGGAAAGAAAAGCCTAGCTGTTTCAAGTTTAGAGGGAATCACACAGACATTTGAAAGTGTCTGCAAATGTACTATTAAGTCCTGAAGTTCAGCTACAATGAACCATGAAAGAGGAGTAGAAATCTGCATATAGGTGTGATATAAGGGGTAATCATATTAAAATTACATGAGATCTATGAATCTATAGTGGGTNTACCATCATATATTAGCCCAGTTTTTCCAATAGAACACCCGAGTGCATGTGCACAAGAGCAGTATTGTGCTGAATCAGATAAACAGTGAGGAAAAGCAAGGGTAGTGGTTTGCTGTTTGGGGCAGGCTATTTATCAGTCAGAGAGTGGTGAGCAATTTCATTGTCCACCACTTGTTTCGTATATCCTTTTCACTATTATTATTTTACCTTCTTTTTTTTTCCTATTAAATTGTACTTAACTCAAGTGTTTTACCTTTTTTTTTGATTCTCTCTCTCATCCCATTGTGGGAGAGTGAGTGAACAGCTGTGCGGTGTTTAGCTGTCTGTGAGGCTAAACACAACAGACCATTACAAATGTCTGGGGTTAACAGTGACATATATCTTTAGGGTCTCTTGAGGCTTAAATGAAATAATGGGACTTGAGGCTTAAATGAAATAAAGTCAGATATCCAGGAATGGATCTGTATATACCAGCAGGTCTCATAAAGTAAGTACTAGTGCTTTCATACAAATCACAGTGGTGTGTGGAAATGCCACTTTTGCAACCACTAGTCTTAATGTGGACTAATATGGACTATTTGAAACCTTCTTTTAAAGGTGTCTGACNGCATATGGATGGTGAAAACTTTCCAGAAGCCTCTTCCTCTATCATAATTAGACTGTATTAGCAGCCTAGCAAAACAGGAGCTCTCTATTAAAGAGACAGGAGCAAGGCAGGGTAAAATGATGAAAGCAAAGCGACATGGCAGTAATCATGGTGCATAACTCTAGCTGTAAAATTTCATTAAATGAAATTAACTTTATAGTCACAATAAACCTGAAAATAGTAACGGTTATGGTTTTTTTGGAAAGAAAAGCCTAGCTGTTTCAAGTTTAGAGGGAATCACACAGACATTTGAAAGTGTCTGCAAATGTACTATTAAGTCCTGAAGTTCAGCTACAATGAACCATGAAAGAGGAGTAGAAATCTGCATATAGGTGTGATATAAGGGGTAATCATATTAAAATTACATGAGATCTATGAATCTATAGTGGGTGTGCATGTGCACAGCTGCAAGTCCCAGAAAGGGAAGCTTCAAGAACAGCAGTCTTTATTGCTATAGAATGTGTGGTGACATGTATTGCTTGACATGTATTGAGTGACATGTATTAGTTTACTATTTCTCTTATATTGTTTACTATTCCCTCATATTGTTGACTTACTATTCACTTTGCCACTGTTGCCCTCTCCCACATTAAATGCAATGACTGCAGTGAGAATATTGCCGAGACTTCCCTTGCTTCCTTGCAGCCTCAGCAATTGCAATCTCCTTTGTGAAAGGCTATTGCAGTATTTTCTCTCCTCACAGAGAGTTGTGTTCAGCATATTTTTTAGAATTCTTTGTGAAAGATTACCAGCATTAAAGCCTTCGACATCTAAACTGGGACATCAGAGGTTTTTGGATTCCACTCCCTGTTGTGCTGTTCAGAAAAACAGTATGACATTTTTTTCTAAGTATGTAAGACACAGCATGGTAATTTTGGTTTCATCTGAATATTCACCAAACTTTTGTTATTGATGTTAGTATGATTTTCATAGTGATAACACTTACTCGAGTGACTTCTTTCTTTAGAATAAAGTCTTCTGTTTACATCTGAAACAAGGGAAGGGAGGTTTGTGTCATGATGGGGAACATTTTCCAGCCAGAGCTCTTATTTATAAACACTCTGATTTCTACCTCTAAACCCAGGAATAAACTGGTCAAGACCATAGCATCATTTGAGTAATGTGCAATCCTGATAGCATTCCCTATAGAGCAGTTCTCAAATCAAAAGACTGAGTTTCTTTGGGAGCTTTAATTTTTTGGTGGAAGGAGAAAGAGAGAGAGAGAGATGCATTTATATATTTATTTTAGTTGCACAGATGTGAAGCCTGCAATCAAACAATCAAAAAATATTTTGCACGTTGATGATGGTATGCTTTTTGGGAATGACTATTCTGTTATTGAATTTAACCTTGCGCACCTGCAACTTTAACCCCTGGTATTTCCGAACGCTGCTTTACATATGCAGATTTATTCTTCAGGATTCCAGAATATAAAGCATACTTCTGGAATCAAAAGAATATCTCTATCTTGTGTGTAGATAAGCAATGTTTTCAGAAACATCCTATAATTGTAGATACTTCGCTATTTAACCTGAGTGCATGATATTATCAGCAAATACCAGTTAGGCCTGCAACAAGGAAGGTAATAGAATTATAGAATCATAGCATGGTTTAGATTTAACAGGACCTTAAGGGTCATCCCATTCCAATCTCCCTGCCAGGGAAAGGGACACCGTCNACTCCAGGTGGGGTCTCACAAGAGCAGAGTAGAAGTGCAGAATCACCTCTTGACCTGCTGGTCATGCTGCTTGTGATGCAGCCTAGCACATGGCTTTCTGGGCTGTAAGCACACATTATCAAGTCATGTAGAGTTTTTCATCAACCATCACCCCCAGGTCCTTCTCCACAGGACTGTTCTCAATTAATTCTTCACCCAGCTTCTGTACTTCTTTTTTCAAAATGGCAGTCCTCAGGACTTAATTAGGGGAAAAAAAATGCTGATGTCCAATAAAAGAGTAGAACAACAAAAGTTCATGGTAGAAGAGATTTAATTCAAACTTCATCTAAGTATTTACACCAGAATTTTTTTAACTGTTTCAGATATTCTTTTTAAATATTTAAAACATTATACTTTTACCAACATAAATATATTTTAATAATGTTCTCAATGACCTTTTTTTCTCAAACCATTCTATTGAAAAGCTCATAGAAGAACACATCAAAAATGTTTAAAAAGTATTCCAAGTATCTAAAACTACTCCTGAAATGTAACCATGGGCCCCTAGGTCATGGAAGAACAAGAGTACATATCCACAGAACAAATAGAGAGTACATCATCACAGTGACAATAGTACAGCACCAATTTTCCTTTCATATCTCCTTTGTATGACTCAACATGAGCAGGATTCAAGTGAACATATAGAGTAAAATACTTAACAGTCCCCTCTCCCCTATTCCTACCTGTCCTGTTCTCCCTACCTTTTTTGCTTTTTCCATATCCCCTCCCAAACAATTTCTTCCATACCTCTAAACTGACATACTATACCTCCTTATAAAATCACTTCCATCTCCTGTTTATCTCCAAATCCCAAAACACTGGAACTTCTGTAGAAAATTATTTGCATTATGTTCATTCTTCTTCTGGGCTGCTCTTTTCCCTTGAATATAGAAATACCTTCTAATCTTGAAGATTTGGATTATAAATTCTTTCAGTCAAGAATTATCTTATTCTTTGATTCTACCTATAACTGGGTGATTTCATATTGATGCAGTCTTTGTAGATAACCAAAACAAAATGAAACATTAACATTTTATGATACTATTTTAATCCTTGTTATGCCATAGAATAGGTGCTATGCTTTTTTCTTCCTCTTTTGCTTATGGCTTCAGAATCAGCATTCTCTTTATAACCAATTTAGAGACTGGAATTTAGATATTTAATGTCTTGTATGAGAACAACCTTTTTGATTATTTGCCTGATAAGACCATCTTTCTCTTAGCACACTATTGCTATCAACCTTTGCCTTAAATGGCATAAAATGAGCAGAACAATACATTCCATTGTGCTGGGTTAGTTATTATTAAAAAACATTGTTAATTATTATTAAAAGATATTAAATGGTCTTTCCTCCCCTTTTCAGAGTGAACAAACACAGAAAAGGTAATCTTTTCTCTAGCAAAAATAATAATAGAAAGAATTATAAACAACAAAAAAAGTTTTATTATCTTCAAATAGATCAGGTAGGAGAAGTACTCAGTGAAACAAGCTGTGACACATATTATAGAATAGTAAGACTTGAAAGATCACTGAGAGGTATGGAGAAATATAAAAATATATATGAGGCAAAAATGAGGATAAGCCCAAAAGTATTTTAAGAATTAGTAAGGGAAACACCAAAGGGACACATCAAATAGAAGACACTTGTGTTCACTCAAGCCAACAAACCAGCATCTGAATGTGAGAATAGTGAAACCCTAGAGAGAATGACATCACATCACTCTCTACTACATCATCAGTTTGCTAAATTTTCTCGTTCTTGTGTACTAGTTTGATTTCGTATTGTGTCCTTACTTCCAGTCACCACGACAATGAGGGTAATTAGGGAACATCCCAACTGTAAGAATTCAGTGACCACATAATTTTTCTCAATCACCTTACATCTCTTCTTTGCATAAAAGATGGAGCAATATGACTGAAGATGCTCAAAACAGGTGGAAAATAAGGGCTAACATGCCAAGAACAAACTCACAACAGAAACACTTGAAAATAATATAGAAAATTTAAATCAGAAGTTATCATCACAAGTCCACCCATCTGGCTTTGAAATTTGGTTGCTAAATAACATGTTCATTCGTAACAATCACTGAGCTTGATAAACATGATTTGTCTCTTTGCTGGAGGTGATAGAAAGATTTCTCAGTCTGTAATCAAGAGATGGCCAAAATATATGGCCATAATATACAAAAATATACAATAAACCAGCAGGCTTCATCTGAAAATCAATTTATTTTATAGTCTCCAGAAATAATTTCTATAACCAAGTGCTAAATGTTTGGTCAATATTGAGAATTTACTTCATGCTTTCGCAACTCAATTATGCTGCTATATAGGGAAATGCTAATTATAGCACTTGAGAAGTACTTTGTATTTCCAAAGCTCTATTCAGAAGTTAATTACTAAAAAGTGATATAACTTGACCCCTCTGGCTGTATACTCTAGCAGGGCTACACTCAAGGGACAATTCTGTGAGCTTTGCATCTTTACAGTCTGTCCTGAACTGTGCCACAGATTTCCTGAATGAGTCTTGTGAGGTAACTTAGGTGCAAATTTTGCCAATCCTGGTCATAATAATTCTAAATAAATAACTTGTAATTACTTCATTAGGGTTTCATTAGCCCAGCTGTTGGCTAATACTCTGTGAATAGCCTTAAAACAGAAACAATAAATAAAAAACCTGAAAGAACAAAGAATATTGTTATTGGACATAAATATTTTTTTACTTCAAATAATAATAAACCAGTATTGAGGCCATTCTGTTGAGAATGCAACTGCGCTGGGCAGGGCACGTTTCCAGGATGGAGGATCACCGCCTCCCTAAGATTGTGCTCTATGGTGAATTGCCACCGGCTGCTGCAATAGAGGAGCCCCAAAGAGAAGATACAAGGACTCCTTGAAACAACACCTCAGTCTTGGCCGTATTGACCACCATCAGTGGTCCACTTTGGCCTCAAATCGGGAACTATGGAGACACACCGTCTACAATTCTGCTGCCTGCTTTGAAAACTCACGTAGAATTAGCCTTGAGGAGAAAAGACAACACAGAAAGAACCGCGCCTTGTCAATACCACCTAAGGAGACTTTTAGTTGTGCCTTTTGTTCCCGGATTTCTCAATCCCGCATTGGCCTTTTTAGCCCTCAGCGGGCCTGTAGCAAGTGTGGGTAGAACCCTTCCCATATCTTCGTTTGCAAAGCTTAGCCATGATGATGATGATGAATAATAAACAGAGTAAAAATTTATTTTTCAAGACCTTTCAACCTGAAAGTATTTCCTTAATACCTTGAAGTATTCACAGACCTAGTTCTATCATCACTAAGTTTGGAAACCATCTTGCAAGGATGTTCTCTTCTTATGGCACAAAAGCAGAAGATGAATAAAAATTAGGGTACAGATAAAAAAGATTTACTGTTAGCTGAATGATCTGACCTTTGTTTAATATTTGCAAGCCACATACAGTACAGTATGAGTTTTATCATTTATTTGTATCTGTAAGTTAAGCCAACTTTTCTTTGTCTTCACTACTGGAAAGAAAACACAGTATCTGTATGTCCTATCAAAACCACTTTGATGTTTATCAGCTAAACTATTTTCTCTTTCTGTATGTTAAGTGTCTTAGAGTATTTCCAGTGTTGTCTGAGGAAAGTCTATAAAATTGTGAGCCCCCTTGTATTCACATTAAAGATTGGGAAAAGATTCTTTTTAAGATAAATAATGTATTGCCAGTTATTCCTATGAAAATACCAAGGCTTTCTTGTAGGTGGGATGTAAAGGTAAAATTTCTGACAACACTGGCCAGTCTATCATATCTGATGAATATTTTAATAAATTAATATATAGGGGGAGGTTTTACATTTTGAGAAGTTTAAGGATACACTTGATCGGCCTGATGTTTTTATTTACGCTAAGATATGCTCCAATACATGACCTTTTGTTGCATTTTCAGTTGTCCTTCAGGAAACTGTGTGAAAAATATGGGCATTATCAGCATGACTGTTTTACATCTATAATTCTGATGTTTGTTATGAAAGAATAAAAGGTTAACTCAGAACAGGATGATTTTATATTTCTGGATAAAGTCAGGAGATGGCTCTAGGTAACCCATTATCAAAATGTACAGGGATAATATAGCTTTCAGGCCTTGGACATTGAACCTCTGAATACACCTTCATATCCATAGAAAAAGGTGTGAAAAAAAGATCAAAAAAAGATTATTTCTTAAAAACTTAGCTCCTACAAATATTGGGAAGAAACTATCTCTGAAGAAAATTATGGAATGTCCAATTGTGTCTTGAAACCTCCAGTGACGGACACTCTACACTCTTCCAGTAATTGTTTGCTCTTAGTGTAAATGAATTCTTTCTTATAGCAAGACAAAACCTCTATCTCGTGAAACTCGTACCTTTTGCTTCTTTGTCTTTTCCATGTGGTTACTTGTGAGGGCAGAGCCTCCATCCTCCCTGTAGCCACTCTTTAAGTACTGGAATACTGTGATGAGGTCCCCCTGAGCCTTCTCATGTCCAGGGAGACCTAACTTCTTTCAAGTTTTCACCCATAGTGTAGATTCTTTGATCATCTTCTTGGCTCTCTTTTGAACCTGTTCCATTCTGTCTACATTGCTCTTGAATTGTGGGGACCAGAACTGGACACAGTACTCCAGGTCCAACATGATGAGCACTGAGCAGAGTTGGATGATCACATTTCTGTCTCAGCTAGTAATGTCCCTGTGGATGCAGCCCTTTTACCTTGACTGCTGCAGCAGCACACTGCTGACTCATGTTCAGCTTGCTGTTCACGAGAACACCCAGGTCCCTTTCAGCAAGGCTGCTCCCCAGCCACACAGATCCTAGTGTGTAATTAGCTATTTGGTTATTTTTTCTCAGAGGCAGGACTTTACACTTCTCTGTGTTAATCTTCATACTGTTCTTGCTAGCCTCCTCCTACAGCCTTTCCAGGTCTCTCGCTAAGATAGCTCTCTCTTTTGTTGTTTCCATGTCACAATCCAGTTTAGTGTCATCAGCAAGTATGATGATACAGCTGTCAATTCCATGATCCAGACAATTTATGAAGATCCTGAATATTGATCACCATGACCTGTCAGCCAGTTACCTACATATCTTGCAGACCACCCATCTAATCTGTATCTTGTCAGTTTTTCTGGGAGAAGTTTTATACTTCTAGTAGAAATATTACGGGTTTATAAAACTCAGCTTTCTGGCATACTGGATATTAGGCAGTATGTACTGCCAAGGCTAATGGTTGCACTCATAACTAAAGGGAACTTGAAAACCTAATTTATATTTGATGCCATCATTGAGATTTGCCCCTACAGTTTTCAAAATGAGGTGGTGCATTTGTTTGTTCTCCCTGGAGAATTTTTTAAATGCAGGAAAGGCACATACATATCTTAGATTGCCATATGCTTTAATGTTCACTAAAATGAGTTCAGGACAAAAACTGGCTAGAAAACACAATTTCTAGTGTGTCTGCAGAGTAATATCCCTGCTTGTAATGAACAACATCTAATCTTTCCAATCAGTTTACACTCTGCTGCTTGGTATGACACATATGGTAAACTGATGTAGCCTTAAATAAACACCAGTAGTAATAATAACAGAAAAAATCCATAGGAGAAGAGAACCATTATAGCATGGTTCTGCCTTTCTCTTAATTTGAAATGCTGATTCATTAGGGTAAATAAGGCATGTAACTAGCCAGAGAAGGCAGATTTGGACATAATGGCAAGTGAAGATTAAGGAGATGAAGTGCAAACCAAGTTCACATCCAGAGCCAAACTGAATATAAACTCTTAAAAAAAATCTCTTAAAAGTAATGTTCTTATTAACTAGTGCCTTAGAAAAAGTTCTGCTTTTATAGATCTCTTAGCACCTGGATGGGTGAAGCATGATCAGTTTGGGATCTTCACTTCTTCTGTACTGCACCGCAGTTTAGGTAAAATTAAACACATACTATGCAGAGATAGGCACCATTGTGTTATTCCATTAGCACAATTTGGATTCTAGTCATGTAAGTGTCCTCACACAACTTGTTATTTTCTTATTCTCACATGTTCAATAAACTACATGTTAGACCACTTCAGAAACAAAAAGTTATATTTGATGATACACTACTTAAACCACAACATTTTCCTATGAGAAATGAGTTTATAAAGATGCTTTGATGGCACAGCTCTGTGTCAAACACTTGAACTGCAGTTTATAAATTTGCACTAGTGAAAAAAATTGTTGGAGCCTTGTTTTCAGATCATTGGTAAGCCTAAAGTATGTATTAAAATAGGCGTGATTTAGCGTAGTATCTTGGAGAGATTTTTCCCACACAAGAAATTAGACATACTAGAAGTAAAATTATTAATGATCCAGAAAACTTGGAAGTATTGCAAAGCAGGTAATTTAAACCTCCAGTCTCTCACAAAGTAGCCATAAAAACTTTCAAAAGGAAAACCATTTGGAGAAATTCACATATAGAAAATTCATTGCTCAGGTTTTCTCTGAGTAGTTGTATTCAATAACATCCATGTGTAAGATTTGATTTCTAAATTCTATTACTTGTCCTACATATAAAGATATCCAATGAGATTTCTAAATGTAGGTAAAAAACACAATGATGTTCAAGTTCATGGGGAATTTTTGGACATAGGATATATCTCCAGACATATCACAGAATATTACCCAGACTTATGGTAAATTCTTCATTCCATCCCCTCAAACCCATCTTGATATCACAGCTGTAAAATTCAGCTTAACTTCTCACAAATGTTATTTTGTGCTCAGATTAAGTAGTTAAAACATAGAGGAAAATAGCCACAAGACACCAAATGAAACACATGTGGGAGCCTAAGTATATTAAGCATGGCTAACACTTCCTTCAAAATAAAACAATTTTTTTCCTGTTGACCTAGTAATTTAAATACAAGTTCCCTTGGATTCGTATTAGGTTAAGCAACAAGAAATAATTATGTGTTGTTAAGTTCTAGATGGCACTGATACTTTTGGTTAGCAACAAGTACATGTGTACTACTATTAAACTACATATGCATTTTTTAAAAAAGTCTGAATTTAAGCATGTTATTCAAATTTACTGACCTTCCTATAAACTGTAGTGCATTCTAAAACTGCATTGGCAAAGCATAATTGCATGTGGAAGCTGTCCTGATGGAAACCTGGGAGCTTTTTCTAAGTTAAGGAAGCTGAAAAATTTAACCACCAGAAATGTCTATATCTCTTTTATTTTTTTGAGCAAGCAGGGCTGTAACTTAACAAAGTTGTTTAGCAGTGAATTAGCTAATGTAATCTAAACTATTGTTCTATTTTGGGGGGAGAACATACTAGAGAGTGAAAATGCAGCTATTCAAACTGCTGCGGAAACAACTGTTTCAAGCTAACTCTAAACAGAAACAATTGTACTAAAATTTCAACTTTTCAGTCAATACTAGTCATTTAGATAGAGGAAAAAGAAGTCAATTCTAGCACTGAAAAGGAGGTGTTTGATATCCTATAAGTTGTACATATTTATATTTTGACTTTTGACAGGTTGACCCTGACTGGGTGCCAAGTACCTGGACAGTCTCTCGCCCCTTCCCTTTACCAATAAGATGACAAACTTGTGGGTGTTAAGACCAGGCAGTTTAATACAAGCAAAGAAAGATTTGCACACGCAAGAAGCAAAGAGAAGGCAAATCTAACCTCTACTTCCCATTCAACAAAGGTCAGCTCGTGTCCTGAGAAGCAGGGCCCTACGCGTTGGTTGTCCCTTCAGCAGGCAGCCATCGGAGACAACCCCGTGCCCCCACCCCTGCTGTTCTTTTATAGCTGAGCTGACATCATATGGTCTGGAATATCCCTTTGGTCAGTCTGAGTCACCTGATCTGCTCGTGTCCCCTCTGCCTCGCCTTCACAGCAGTCAAAACAGCGCAGTGTTTTCTCTAAAGCTGCTGAGGCTCGGATAGACCCAGTACAACCTTACACTGACACAAGTCCATGGCAGTCAGTTAAGACAGTGAGGAATTTCTTTACATATAAATATGTAAAGAATTAAACAATAATTAAGACATCTAGAGAGAGTAATTTAAAAGCTTTCTATAATAAAATTTACAGTAGTTTCTATAACAATGTCTAATTAGTATTTCATCACTGTAAAATAAGAAACTCAGACTTCTAGAAAATTATCTAATATTCTGGTTTGCAATTTTGTCACTTTTAACGAATGAGAGGTGTGTTCTGATATTCAAGGGAAAAGGGAAAAAGGAAAAGGGAAAAGGGAAAGGAGGGTGTGGGAACAAGTTAACTTGGCTGCACCAGATTAGGACAAAAAAAGCAAAAGTTGTGAGAATCTTAATCACCTGAATGGCAACAGCTGGTGGTGTTTTACAAAGAGCATAATAAAAGAGGGCATGGGCATAGCTATTCTGGGATGGCAGGAGCAGATCCTGAAAAAAGCTTTGAAAGCCCACAAGCAGAGAGTGGAGAACATCAGCAGGTACTTGAATACTCTGAGCATTATGACATTTCCAAAGTCAGCTGGACTAAGTGATTGGGCTGTTTGTCATGGCTCTGGAGCAGGGGTTCAGAAGGAAATCCCCGGTTAGACTTCTGTGTGTGTAGTATCGGTGTATTGTCCACCACCGATAGACAATTAATGATGTTGGTAGGTAATTAATTACCCTGATAATTAGTGACCCCAGTAAAGGGAAGGAATAATTAAAAATATTTTGGGTGAGATAAAGAAAATGTTAGAGAGAAGTCTTATATGATGTTGTCATAACCATAGAAACATAGCATCACATTTAGACACATAAAAGAAAATAAGATAATTTGAAAAAACTAGATGCCCTGTACACTGCCATATAGGTGATGATAGCTCAAACCCCTTCTCAGTCCAACAGGTGGTGTAAGTGCAGTTACCACTTATTTGACTAAGATAGTCTTATAAGGAACAGAGACTTCACATCAGTGATGGAGAATACTTTTCCATATGCACTTAATTGCTACTCTCTATTCAAAAGTTTTCCTTTTTCTATTCTGCTCTTGAAATCTAAATGTTATTTGAAAGAATAATCAAGGTTAACATACAACATGAGTATAATAATTCTTGTCTTTGCTATCAGATACTTTTAAGTGAGAACAATTAGCATTATTCCATTGTATGATTTGTCAAGTGTAAGGCACTCCTAAAAAGAGAGTGGAGAGATTTCTGTCTCCTGATTCAGACACTTATTTTAGAATAGAGATTTTCAATTCTAAGAAAATTTCCTTTGCCTTGAATATTGAGTAGACAGGGACTAGCTGTGACTAGGCAGGTAATTTTTAGATGGGTAACATCATATGGAATAAATCTTGCCTAATAAATAATCACTTTCCAAACTAATTTATGTTGTTTCCAGGCTTTCTACTCAACTAAATGTATTATATTTAATTTATTGAAAAACAACTAGAAACGTTTTGCATCTGAGGACAAATTCTAAAAATCCCATCATTCCTCTCTTTCAGACCAGCATCCATCTGTTTCTGGATAGCCAGAGTCTTTCTAATATTCCTAAGCCACCATCTGAGATAAGGCTACCATATGTCTATGTTTTCCATGATACTTTGTCTTTTCCAGTTGGAAGTTTTACTGTTCATGATTTTTAGCACTTCTATTATTTGTCCAGGAATTCTTGGCATAAAGCTGCTCAGTCACAGCTATTTCCTTCTGAAAAAATCATAGTCTAAAATATGACAGCACTAATGAGGGGAAAACCATCTGTCATTGCTGCAGAGCTTAGATTTGAGCATAGATACATATATTTATTTGGACAGCTGCAACTTTGCAATTGCTGCACTAATCAATAGGTTTGGGCTGCAATTTTTGCAGCAGCAGCAGTTACATTACATTTTCTTTCCCAGCTGCAGCTGCACCAAGAGAATGAAAAGAAATGCTGCCTCCTTGCTATTCCTATCCAGAGGTGCTGATACACAAGGAATTTTCTTTAGGATCTCTTCACTTCACATTTTAGAGTGTTAGGCTCAGAGGAAAAGGACCGATCAATGGTTATACACGTCAAGATGACAACAGGAATAGCAAACTGCACCACTGTGCAAGGTTTCTGTGACTTATGGAGCCAGCTCACTGCTGTGAGAATTCATTGTCCGTTCACTGGAATGTGACCATTGCCACACTGGCACTTGCTGCCCAATTTGGCAGAGGCAGATCAGCTGTTGTTACAGTGGAAATGAATAAACCTATTAAAAATATTCTGTTGCTGCAAATTGTAAAACTCTAAACCTCAAAAATCTAGTGGCGTTTTGGCATATGGGAATGGAAGTACCTAATTGCATTGGCAAAACTGCAGGGACCTACATTTCTATCATTTTTCAGTGCATGGCTTGAAATTATAACTGGAAACTGTCTTATGGGAATAAAACCCTTCCTAATGCACACTAGGAGAGTAAATGGCAAAGATATTTCTTTAGGAGAACTAATTTGTTTTCCTTTTTGCAGAAAGACTAATTTGGCATCACAGACAACAATGCAGATATTGATGATGAAACTTCTACTATTATTCAGAAAAGTTTGCTAACCTGCCTTCCCTATGGTTTAGGAAGTCAGTTGTTGGATTACAGGATGGAACAAGGGCTTAAATATTTGTAAAATGACAGTAAAATCTCCACTTCTCTGATCTTTTTACTTCTATCTGCTATATCTGAGGACTTGTAAAGCTATGGGAGCTTCTCTTTAACCATTTCCTGATTATAGCTCAGCTGGTCATTCATTTCAACAAAAGGAGTGAGCTGGAAGATGTGAAAGATCTTACAGACTATAAGAACCCTTTCTTTCCCTCATCTTGCCATAAGTCCGGGGAAAAACCTCTAATTCCTTGAACCTTCAGGGAAGTGGGTGAGCTGTTGTGATGTTCTATTTGATGTCTTTCAGTCTTTCTGCATTTATGAACATTTCATCCTTCTTTCTCATCTCCCATTCCAGCTCCTTCTATTTTTCCATTCATCATCTGCTATAACCATTTGGATATTCCTACTTTTTCTGTTCTTCCCACAAACAGGTTGATGCCTGTCTTTAGAGGGAAAATCAACAAGGATGTAAAATCAACACAAATGTAAGCAGGAGCATAAAGGAATTGTTAAAAGAAGACTTGCACATGTATTTGTCTATCCACAGCACAACACACTTTCAGCATTCTGCTTGTTTCAGTTCAGGGAACTTTCTGTGCCGAGTATGCATATTTGGTGACTTTTAGACATCAATACCCAGTTTCCTTATGAGCCAGTGTGAACATCTGCATGCCAAAACCTAATTTTGTCAAGGACTTACACAGGTTCAATTCTTTATTTTTGTCTGTTCTCTATCTGGTTACTGTTAACATAATTTGATGGCCCCTATTTCTTGTACTGTTAGAGAAGAGGACATAGAGATGCCTATCTACACTATTGCACTCCTGGTTTTGTAGATCCCTATTACATCCTCCTTTATGTTGTGGAGGCTCAGGCATAAGCATATTTTGTGTCAAACATTCTTACTGTTGTGACAGGAAAATTGTGATTACAAGAGAGGATCCTGTGGAGGTGGGGCAGTTGTATCCACTACCACCACTGTGAAAGGTCTAGTTTGCGTAAGAGGTGTGCACTAGGTTAATTATAAAAGGAATTGGATCTGTGTGTCCCTCTTTTTCCTCTCTTTCTCTTTAGCTTTCTTTGTCTCACTGTCCAAGCTCCAAACCCCACAAAGGGCAGGACCAACACAGGGTCTAAGGACTGGTGATATTCTTTATCCTCTTTCTCTGTTTTCCATCTTCATTTCTCTCCTCCCGTTTTTTCTGTCTGCTCTTCCACTAATCACTCAGAAATTATGAGGAGTCCTCTTTACTCCTCTGCTCTTCTTGCATTTCAATGAAATTCTTTCTTGGAACAGCCTCTCTCTTTCCTAGAGGCTTTCTGAAGTTCTCCAAATGTTTCTGACTTGCTTCTATCTGAGAAGACCTAACGGTGGGATTACGCTGACACCATGAAAGGTTCATGCATCAGCCAAGTTTATTACAAAAGCAGTATCTACATAGTAACTACACGTGGCTGGTCTCAAGCACACAGATTCTACAGCCTGACTACCTAAGCTAAGCTAAACTATTACTACTAAGCTTCCTATATTTCCTATGCTAACCTACCCCCTTAGCAGACTGTTGTTATAGACAGTATGCCTGTCCCTCTAGACAACATTTCGGTTTGTGTGACAAGATGTCTGTCTCTCTTTACGCAAGCAGCAGCTATATAATACACTGTAATGCTCACCCAATGACCTGAAGGTCAGCTGTCCTTATCCAACCACAGACATCAGGCCGTGTCCATGAAACACAGCCTGCTGCAGCTTCTCTGCCAAATATGCCCCAATCACAAAGGTGCCCTGCTACCTGCAGCCCACAAAGACCTATGCCTGTAAAGTAAGAAAATAAATAGGCAGTACATACTACTGGTTCAGTTTCTATGGAGGAGAATGTTTAGAACACTTCTGCAAGGGATGATATTTATGTGGCATCTTTCTCTTGTGGAACATTCTTCACATCTGCTATGCGCTCTGGGAAAAGGGGAACTTCCTTAACACAGAGAGATCATATTAACTAGGAAGATGGGTAATAATTTATTTTGATTTTAGTTGGCTGAAAATCAGAAATGAGTATTAGTATCATGACATCACCTTGAGCAGGGGATGGTCTTAGAAAGCAGTTGGAACAGAGGGTCCTGTAGAAAAGTATCCTGGGAGTTCAAAGACTAAGGATAAAAATCCTCAACACTTGTGGAACTGGCTCTCTTGGTACCTGGGTTTTTTGATCTCTGGAGCATTTCCCCAGGGACCAACCTGCCTCAGCAGTGGCTGTTTTCTGCTATCAGCTGCCTGTTGTATCGAATTGGGATTGCCTCAATCTCCAGCTGAGCTGTCCTGTCATGATCAGCTGCCTTCCGGCTCCCTTGCCACATGGCTCGCAACTGCCCTGACCCAGTAGTGTGCTGGGTCATCCCAGCTTCATGTGATTTGCCATGTTGGAACCCAACCTACCGTCTTGTTGGCATAGGACAGCTTTTTTAACAAAACATCCTTCTAGGTTTTGCTTTTAACCTAGGGAAAAAGGGGTAGCTTGGTAACATTTTTCTGCTATTGTTGTTTCTTACCATTTTTAGTAAAATTGGAGGTGTTTAACTTTTTCATTCAGACTCCTTGAAACTTTTTATTTTGTTGATACTGTGGGGGTGGGGGGAGGGTTTGTCTCACCTCCTGAACATATTGTCATTAAACCAAGACATCACTGCAAAGGATACATTGAATTGTTGATGTGCTTTACTCCATATAACATCTGAAAAAACAGCATTAGCCTGGAAGACCTAGGGCAAACATTCTTGTAATGAGTGTCTGTGACTTTACATGGTGGGATTTGAGGTGAAGTGGTAGCTGCAGACAGTATTTTTACATCTATGCAAACCCCTTGTCAGTCATGTAAACATATGGGTCCAAAGTAATTTATAGCCCAATGAAGGTAATAAATAGCTTGGGCTAGATCCTCAGCTGCTACAAAAGCTAATGGAGCTAGTCTAATTGCACCTTGTGAGCTGCTGAATAATATTTTTTTAAAACTTTTTAAGCCAGGATCCATGTCATTGTAGTATTACAGAATTGTACAAAGAGAGGAGAGAATGCAATTTTGCCTTAAATATCAGGAGACAGAAATGTAGAAAAGTAACTTGGAAACCAAGAGCAGGTTTCTTGCATAAATGTGTACACCATACAGTTTAGAGGTTTAAACACTATGATATTCAGACATAACATTTCCTGGTCAGAATATGTCAGATCGAGTCTCCTACTGTCTCCCAAAATCCAACAAAATATGAACCTGCACATGTACTTCTGTACCCTATAATACAAAACTGAAAGCCATTTTCTTTTGTCTTTTTTTTTTTTTACATGCCAAAATAATTAATCTTTCTGGAGGATATATATCCTATAATTTATTTATAAGTCTTTACAATGTGTTTTGCAGTCAATCAATAAAAATACCTGACAATTCCCAATGATTAGTTTCTCAAAGGCTCCTTTGCCTTTAAATCATTGTAATGACGCTCTTATAAAATATGGTTTGTTTACTATTATGTGTACTGTAGCTTGCACACCATTACAATTACCTTCTATTTTTGCCATCTGAACACAGGAAGAAGAACTTATCTTCTTTGTACTGTGATAATTACCAGTGATACTTTGTATCATAATTGCAAAAGAATTTTTACATCATAACTTAATTTCTAATTTCATAAGACAAATTTATTGAACAACATATATTACAAGAACTTACATATGTTACTATCATGATGCTGCTTTAAATTTCAGAATTGAGTTCTTCCATCTGGACAATACCATAGTATTTCAAAAACCTTGAAAAACTCTTCCAAAGAAAATATTTTTATCACCCATATATGATGCACAGCATCATATATATATATCATATATATATGATCACAGCAACCTGAGGAAACAAAAAGTTGTCTGGTAAAACAGTTCCATCTTGTCCTCTTTAATGTGACAATTAAAAAAACCCCATAATTAGTAATAAGGGTCAAATACCCCTAGATCTGAAACTTTATTTAGCTCAGATTAGCAGGTGAGTTTTCTGATACTTATCTGAATTTAACCAATCTATTCCAATGTAATGAGTAATGATAACAAATCCTTTCAGTCTGCAGTTCAGCAGCTTAGGCAGACTTAAACATGCACAGAATCTCTCTGAGAACAGTAGGGTTCCTCTGAAGATCAAAGGTCTGATCACATGCATTTTATTGAAGGAAGTATTTCCTCATTTATTATGCATGTATCACTCTTAACAAGAAAAAAAGGTTTTTTCCACGTTTTGCTCTTTGTTCTTTTAATCTCAGAACTGGAAGAGAAGCAAAAGGCAGACATAAGAATGAATAATGGGAGGCAGCAGATATAGCCAAACCTTGCGTACATCCAAGAAGAACCAAGATGTTTCAACTTAAATTGAAAGTGTGAAGGATTTCTTGACTCGTGGTCAGAAAAAAAAAAAAGGGCTTCAAAAGCCTATGTGAAAAAAATGTAACTCAAAAGGTATTTCATATTTGCCACCATAGCATAAGGGCAGAAGAACCTACATATAAAACCACAACAAACTACTGACTGTAAAATTGCAATAATATCTTTGCCAACTTTCAATCATAATTTATTACCAGAAAAGGAAAAAGTTCCATATTTCTTTACGATAAAAACAGTGATGAATATAAATACCTATGTTTGTGTAGAAATTAAAAATTAATCAAATTTTGATGCCTACAAGGGGAAAAGAATCTATAATGCAGTGCAAACAATGTCAAAGAAATAGGAACAGTCATGGATCAAATTTCTGATAAAAAAAATTGCCCCTGGGAAATTCAGATTTTTTTTCATGAAGGTTTTACATCTTCATGCAATGTAAAGACATACTCTTCATTGTGTGGCAGGAAAATAAATGTCTTCCCATCATTCATCAATATCTGTTTTAAGGATTAAAAAAGAACAACAAAGAAAGCATTTGCAAGAATAAACTTAATCTCATTTCAAAGATTAGGTCTAATATAAAATTACTTTATCTTGTCTTGCAACTATTTGGAAACTCATTAAATTTACAACAATCCTTTCATATGAAGTTACTTCTCTCCTCTGAAGAGACTGTTACCTGTAGTCATGTATTTCATGGTCCATGATGGTATGAACTTGCTCTGTTTCAGCAAAGTGTCCAAAATCTGTACAACTCTTATTCAATGACAAGGACATGGAGTTCAGAATGTCTTTCCTGCCTTTTCTTCATGTCTGCCTGCAGAGAGGCTGGCAATGCATGTATTGCTTTGCTAATTGAGCACTAGATTAAGTGGACTGGTGTATTTGTTGACTGGATTTTAGCAAATAAGTGGAAGAAATAATTGCCATCATAAGTACCACCATGAATCCACTTTAATTTAATGTGTTTGTATGGGTGTTAATCCTTAGAATAGTTACACCCTACTGTAGCTAGCTATAAGTGTGAGGCATAAAGTTTCCTTCTAATAGCATGTCATCAGCATTTGCATTTTAAGCCTGGAAAAAATCATTTTAGAAAGGTTGATGCATTTTGAAATATAAGAGTCTTTTGCTGGCTGATCAAATGCTATATTATGTAAGAAGAAAATTGCAATGCCATTGCTCTTTATAAAAGTTGTTAGATCAGAAGGCCAGACAAATTTTAAATAATTGGTGCAATGGAAGGTAGTCACATGCTCAGTAAATAAACTATCCACTTGTAAGCCATTCTAGGAACCAATATAATCTAATGTTTCGGTTTAGTGTTTGCCTATTGAACCTATTAAAATAAATACAAATATTTGAATTTGAATATGTTTCTTCAGAGTATTATTACCTTATATCACTGCTTATATCAGTGCTTTCACTGTAGAATGAGACAGTGGCTAAATCTAGTAGTTAAAAAATCTACTTATTTTTTAGAAATTTACTTTTTTGGAGCAATCCATTAGTTCCCTGTGTCAGGACCTGGAGGGTACCGATAGGGCTGTATGTCCCTAAGGAGTTTGTCAAGGCAGCCTCAAACGCTGACCAAGGACCCTAGGGCAGGCTCAGCCTAGGGCCTGTTGGGTCCAGCAGGGCTCCCCAGATGGACTCCAGCCCCTCTCCATGGAGCAATCCCACTCCTACTCCTTCCTGACATTACATAGCAGAGCTTCCCATTGTATCTGATGTTGGATGCAAAAATAACATAGACCTTTTTGCACTACAAAAAAGCTACATTCTGTCAAAGTACCACCTGGCAAGAATTTGTGTTCTTCCATTGGATAAAACTGACCTTTAAACATCAAGCTACTGTATTTATTTCCATGGAAGTTAATTCATCATAAAATGGTCCCCAACTGCTCAGACAACTGCTCTAAGAAGCACAGATGAAATTGTGGATAATACTGGTTTGCAATACAAAATTTGTAGATGTAGTACTTGAAAAAGAATAAGAAGTGCTATCTCACTTTACATAATAAATGAAAGATCTAATAGCAGAGTGTAAAAAGAACTATACTTAGAGGAGATGTGTTAATTGCTGCCAAGCAAACACAAGTTGCTGAAACTGAGTAGACAAAGCTTCAGAATCCACTAGCTTCCTAAGCACCTTCCCAACACAGATGTGCCCATTTTATGATTGGACAATTCAGTGTCTGGAAACCCATATGGTACCCAGAGCTCTGTCTCTTGAGGAACTCCCACAGTTTCTGATAGTGTGAAACTAAAATAGGAATGTAAGAGTCCAAAAAAAGAAAAATGCTGGTCTAGACACAAACAAATATTACACAGTTCCCTTGTATCAGATGGAAATGCCAATGCAAAACTACAAATGTTGACCTACAAGTATCATATTTGATCTTCATGGATATCCTAGTCAAGTTGTCCTGGTTTGGGCCAGGCCAGGGTTAATTTTTGCTGTAGGCAAGAGAGGGCATGGCTGGGACATGGACATTATTTTATACCACCTCACATTATTGCTGGAGCAGAGGAAGGAAGTCTCTTCCAGGGAAAAGAAGTTCATTAGGGTTGAGCAAGCTCAGTGGATGAGTGGTTGGGTTAATAGTGGCCTTGAGCTGGAGGGAGTGGTTGGGGTGGTGTGGCTGCAGTCGAGCTTTGCAGTGAGCATTTTTGCATGTGAATTGCTCTCTCTTTTGTACATTTTTGTTATTATTATTGTTACTGTTTCTGTTTGGTTTCTTATTTTATTGCTGTTTCTAGTAGATTGTTCTTATGTCAACCCATGACCTCCAATTTTCCTCTCCAGCCACCCACAGCCGGGGCGGGGGGGAAGAAAAGAGGGAGCAAGTGTGGTTTGGAGAGCCTCAGTGAGAGCACTAAACTGGGGTGTACCATTCCTAAAGCACAACACAAGTTCTCACAAAAAATGAAATCCAAAAGATATCAAAGATAATACGCTAGTGTTAATAGTATTAAGCACCTATTTCATAAATGCTGTATGTAGAGAGATGCAATCATTAATTTGCTTTTTCTTTGCAGATGGTTGCCCTTCCTTGATGTGAAGTTGCAATTGCCATTTTGGTGTTGGCTCAATTTTCTAGTTCCCGTAATACTGTATTGAAATTGCATTCAAAAGATGTGACCCTAACTGTCCTAGATAGCTTTTAGCCACTGAGAGGAAAGGGAGTATTTTATTGTTGTTACTGCTTTTAAGATTTATTTACATGTAATTATGAAAGTAGCAGAATTTGCAGACTGTATTTCCCATGCTTCATGCAAGAACAGCAATTTAGATGCAAATACAAATAAGAACATGAGAGAAATAAATGGTGTTGAAAAGTACATGTTTTTACAGAGAGACTAATGTTTATGTGCATGAACATGTTTTCATACGTATACACAAATATTGTTCCTAGTGGGGAAATTTAGAAAATAGTAGAGGCCTGTTAATTTATGTATCCTGCAACTTTATACTTATGTAAGCTGTCTATATTTATATACAGTGAAATCAGTGGTCAAAAATATGATTGAAGATACAAGTGTCATTTGCCAGTTCTCGACTCCTAAGGATAATGTATAGATCCAATCTTCTGTTGGATGAATACTTAAACAGATTAAACCACTGGTACATATGCAACCAAACCAGGTACTTGTAGACTTAATTATGAGTGGCAACTCAAGCCAGAACTTCAGTGCTGTCTCACTTCAATCCTTCATCTGTATACCCACAGGGATTACAATTCATCTGTTGCTAAGAAAATTACATGATTAAACTAGATTTCGTATGGAAATCAATTACTTTTCAAATTTTTGAGTTTATTTTTACATCCCAGAGCCATCTTCAGGATTTCATATTGAAATGACACAACTACATTATCTAATATTACTTTAATTTTTTATTTTCTTCAGAAATCTGTTTCTACTTTTCTACTCTTTCCACTCCAAAATATCCCCCAAATATATCTTTTGGACAAAGAAACATGGCATTGAGTGGATATATCGCATCCCCTATCACCCACAAGCCTCTAGAAAGGCTGAGAGATATAATGTACTGCTAGAGATGATTTTAAGAGTGTTAGGCAATGGGCCATGGAAGCATTGAGATGCAAATTCAGCAGAAGCCACTTGGCTGCCTAACACCAGAGATTCTGCTAACCATCCTGGTCCTGCCCAAACTAATCCCTTATGTATTGTGAGAGAAGATAAGACACAAGTACTACACATAGAGACGTGGTTGGGGAAGGTGGTGTAGATTTTGAGTTGGGAAAGAAAGGGTTAACATAAGCTTTTAGGAGATCCATAGAGCTAAGGTAAGCCATAAGCATGCAGTAGAGCTGAGTTAAGCATTATATTGGTATGGTTAGGCAATATATGGCCCAGTGGTATAGATAAGGTAGGACTACAAGAACACATAGCTCAAAAATGTCAGCTAGAAACTAGGTAATAGGTAAGCCCTTGACAGCCCAAGGGCAAAAACAAGATTGGTCCAGTCTGAGGTTTTGCTGAGTTGTAACAATCCAGTTTCATTGGTGAAAGTTTAAATCCCCAATGACCACCAGAAGACCCCTGGAGGGGTAGAGATGGGGCGGAGACTGAGTGGAGACAGGGAAGGAACCTATGCTAATGATTTCTCTGAGCTAATTGTAATATGTAACTACTATTCCTGGAAATGTAATGTATATGCATAAGTTAGTCATGAATATGTATAGTTTTGGTGCTATAACCCTGCTTGCTATGTCTCTCAGTGGATGGGTGAAAGAGGAGCTATCCCCACTCATCCTCAGTGTTTATGCTGCAATAAACATACCTGCCTTAGAACTCTCTGTGAGTTGTGGGGTTCATTCCGCACATCAATTGCTCCTCCCACAGGAAAAGGCAAACTTATTTGTGGGATAGTCTTTGCTCAAAGAGCTGGATATACCAGGTGGGTAATGCAGAAGGATAGGGAGACCTGGTGTGCAATTCGAGATTTCACTCTGGGGGAAAAATAATCTGTTGTATGTTGCAGGAAGTAAAGTAGCAGGAATGACATGAACCAACGAAGTGTAGATTTTGTGAAGAGCCAGTAGAATGCTACTACTGAGCAGTGCTGACACCGCATCTGCACTGTCTCTCAACATTCCACCCACCCACGATAGGCTGAGTGTGGGCGAGATCTTGGGAGGGGACACAGCTAGGCCAGCTGACCCTAACTGACCAAAAGGATATTCTATGCCATGTAATATCAGCTCAAACATAAAAGCTAAGAAAAGAAGGTGGAAGTGGGGGCATTTGTTATTTGCAGTGTTTGACTTCCAGAGAAACTACTATGCATGCTGAAGCTCTGCTTCCCTGGAAGTGGCCAGACATCATTTGCTGATGGGAAGTAGAAAATAATTTTTTTTTCTTTGCTTGTGCATGTGCAACCTTTTGCTTTTGCTTTAGTAAACTCCTTTATCTCAACTTACAAGTTGTTTTCCATCTTATTTTCTCTATACTGTCCAAGTGAGAAGTGGAAGTGATAGAGTGGCTTGGTGGGCACTTGGCATCCAGCCAAGGTCAACCCACCTTAGCCCTGGTTATTTCTGCTTCATCTTTTTTTGAGTATCTCTAAAAGGGGTGATGTTATATTTACATTATCAATCTGTTTGTATTCAGAGAGTAATTATTTCTGTTTCACAGCTGTTATTTCTGTTTCATATCCACCTGTGTACCCTATCATAATGCTATGATTATTCTTTCAGTCATACTATTTTTCATGTACACATGTGTATCTGTGTGTGTTTAGGTATATATAGGTATGTAATAAAACTTCATTTCTTGCCTGGTCAAATTTTCTTATGCAGTTCCAATTTATCCTGTCTAATGAGACAACTCTTAGCAGTAGACATGTTGACAGTAAAAGTAATAGCTTTACAATAGCAGTAACCTGTTGCTGTACATTGCTGTATTGAAAAATGGATGCTCTGGTTTGGAGCACATCTTTTTATTGAGCGGCTACACTCCGTGATGGAAGATACATGTGAGAGAAGAACATTCCTAATTGCCAAATGTTCTGATAAAGACGACCAATTAATCTTTGTCTATTACAAATGACAATAGGGATTAACTCTTGTAAACTAGTGTGAAGACAAAGTTAAAATAAAACTTAACAATATTGAAATTATTTGCAATTTTTCTTTTATGTTCTGTGTAAATTACTTTGCACTCATGCCAGGCTATGATTTAATACAATTTCTGGGGTCTGGTATGTCAGTAATGCTGAGAAAAGCTGAAAACTATAAATTATCCTGGCAATGACTATTACCTAAACCTGACTACTTAGCTGCAATTAGATTAGCTATTACCTTTAGGGCGTTTACTCTAACATGGCCAGATCTTTGAGAAAGCTCAGACAAGAAGCTCACCTATTTGCTCTGGCCACTGGTGCACAAAGGACTTGGGATCACCAAGATCTTTTGGCCTGATCTGTAGCAGTTTCTAAGGGCATCCATTCTCTGGCTATCATGCAGGTTGCTAAGAAGCTCTTGATTCATTAACATTTTGGTCTTAGTCTTTAAGTTACAGGCTGACACAGAGTGCTTTTCTCAGGCCTCAATGCCACAAACAAAGCTATTTCACTCACTTTTGAGCATACTTACAATGTTTCACAAATCATTGGTGGTGATTAAATGCTGTGCATTTCTGAGCCCCAAGTGAATTCAGTTAATGGGAAATTTACAATGCTGAGCTTATTGTCATTCACTTTTACCACTGTCTTGAAAGAGGAGTCAAAAAAAGAACACATTTGCTCTTTTGCAGTGTGTAAGATAGGCTTTTGGGGGATTCTGTAGATGACAATATTACTGAAGGATTAAAAAGATAGACCATCAGTCTAAAACATTCATTAAGATTAAATGCAGTGCAATCCACAGCAGAAATTCATTTCAGTGGCATGAAGTCAGTAATCAAGATGTATGCAAAAGAAGCCTGGAGGCCTCCAAGTGCTTCATTTGATCCTTCCAACCCACTGCCTAAACTGCAGGATACAGAGCTCAACCAGAGCCATAATCTCTTACCTGCAGACTAGAGAGAGCAGCAGTGCGTTACTTAGAGCCTTGGGAAAAATGGACTTGCATGAACCTGCCTCTTTTAGAATCCCTTGTGCATCCTTCCACTCATATCTCTTCTGGGGATACACAGACACATGCATAGAGAAACATAATGTCACCCTAGAGGGTTTATCATTCCCCTTCCTGCCAGAAGCTATTTTCAGCTAAGAGAATTATTCTCAATTTGGTGGTAATTTAGGCCTTTTTTATAAGCTAACAAATTCTTTAGGGGAAATTAATAATGCAGAAATTATGAGAAGGTGGAAATTTTACATTTTCAGAAAAAAATTATTAGTACTATAGATTTACAAACAATAATGGGGACTTGTTTTCAAAGCCTAGTAGCAGAAACAGGGATATTAGCATGTACCAATGCCCACCAACCTTCTGATTTATGAAATTTTTTTTCCTCCAATATTTCGTTGAATATATTTAAATCATACTTTAAAAGCATTGCTAGTCACCAAAAGAACAAACTGAGCAACATTTTCCTTTCACTGACATTAGAGAGTATCTTTTTTTTCTGAAGCATTGAAGTATTGCTTACAAATCACTGCAAAATTCATAAGAGCCTAAAATCAAAATCCCTGTCATGAGGTAAGCCCTGGTCAATGGTATGTCATCCACTCTGTGTCTCAATTTAGTTTAAAAAGGCTTAACAACTGTTCAATTTGAAGAAACAAGTTTGCAATAACAATGACCATCTCATCCTGTTTATTGATTTTAGCCATTTTATTATGTTTTATCCAGAATGATAAAATTCAGAGCTTCCCTAGTAGCTTTCAGAGACACTTACAGAAAAACTTTAAAACAGGGAGATGGATTTGAAATAGATTTTCCTTGGCTAAATTATAACAAACAAAAAAAGTCTCAGCAGCAGTTGGTTTCCTTATTAGTAGCATTGTCAACTATGAAGCTATAAAATAAAGATTACAAATATCTGGTATTGGCTTTAGAATTAAGGTTTCCTTTCAGCACAAAACTGAAGAAAGAAGCTAGTAGGGTGGTTGACCTGATATTCTGACTTGTTTCTCAGTACCTTTGAACTCTCAACAAAAAACCATTTATGACTATCCCTTAAATACCATGAGGAATTAGTTTCTCATTTTTCTGCTGATTGTGTGTTTGCATTGCTTGTTTTATTCAATTTTCCTTTGTGCCATCAGAGATCTCTATTTTCTTCTTAAGTTCAAAGTACATGTTTACCCACCCATTGATGTCTTGTCATTTCCCGAATACCTTGTACGATAGAAATTTCATTATTCCTTTACCACAATGACTGAACTGTTCTGGACCATTTGATTTAACAGCAGAGAACATGGTGTGATGTCTGTTGGACTGTCAACTTTGAGAACAAACTGGCAAAATTACGGTGACAGAAAGGAAAGTCCCTGGGAATGAGGAAACAGACAGCAGGAAAAGCATAACCAAGTGAACAATAATAAAGATTTCAACATATTCACAATTCAGGACTGAAGATGAAAAAAGACAAAAAAAGAGATAATATAAAAATTCACATCTGCCATAATGGGTTATCCTTCTTCTTTCATAGCATCCATATGAAATCAATAGTACAATATCAACTGAATGCAGCAGTTATATGTTTACCATCTAGGATTTATATTATATTGTGTCCTATCTGTCAGCGTGTTCTTGAGAGCAGCTGCTATGACATAAATCACCCTCAAATGTTTGCATAAAAAGTAGGAGGCATTTTTTATTTTTCTTCTTTTTTTTTTTTTCTGTTGGAGTGGGGAGGTGGGGGCAGGGAGAAGGTGTGAAGAAGAAAAAGGGGAAGGAAAAGGGGATGGAATTTTAAAAAAATTAAGAGTAAAGAAATCAGGTTTCAAAATTTTGTGTCATTCTCAGCCTTCAGAAGAGAAGTGTTTGCAAAGTTTTATGTGCCATCTAGGATTTTTGAAACCAGAAAACAGTAATTGTACAACCTCTGTTCTGAAAGTGCAGTCAGGGAAGAGCATACGCATTTGTTAATGGATCATCTTTTTTTCTGTATAGTGTCTATGATGTAGGAGGGGATAATATTTGCTAAATACTCCAGAGTAGCATCCGAAAAAAATTTTGTTCCTGCTGTTGCTGCTGCCATTGATACTCAATGGGTGACCATGTAACAGTTTTTATATGTTCACTCAGGCTCTCTTTCCTTTCATTGTTGCTGATTTTGTTTTCCTTGGTTCTGTTTTCATTTCTGTTCTTTTGCTGTTGCTGTTGGTTGCAGAGGAATCTGGAGCTCATAAGTCCTTGTATTGTACATATCTGTCCCATATAGACCATAAAATTCTTAACTGATAAAAACTTGGTAAAAATGCTGGTACTTAGTTTACTGCTAACGTTTGTCTCTGTGCTAAGTGAGTTAGAAGTACCTTCACAAAACATATGGTCTCAAAGTTGGTAGAAGTTGATCAGAATTTCCATCCGTATTTAATGTGCCTTGAGTTTATCTCCCCCAGTGCTGTCTTAAAGTCAGACAATGAGCCAGTCACTGATTGCTATAATTTTCCACTGATTCTAGTGGAGGATTTAATTTTTAGGTAGCTAAGTTACATGAGACGAAGTTCATGTTTTGTAGATCCATTCATGAAGACCCATACAAGGGGCCTCTACAAGGTACTGAAAGAACCTGTAAATAGGCAGGGACAAAATATACCAATCATAACAGCTTCCCTCTTTTGCTCTGCACCTAAAATGTTGGTATATAATTTGCATTCTTGCTTGTATTTATTAACAAAATAAAACTTTTATTTTAAATGTTAAGGAAGAAGTGATACATCAGGATGAAATGATAAAACTGTTAATGCATGGTTTTACAGATTGCACTGTTTAATGTGTTTCATAAAATGCAATAATTATATTTATTTTTTCTAAAAATAAACATCAAAGCAAAACTATAAATACATCTTCATACAATTTGCAACATAGCTGTTGTAGTCAACTGTGAGAAAATTAAACAAGTGCTGGTACATATTTCATTACAAATAAAGGAATTTGTGCCATAGCTAATTTTTTTCTCTAGACTTACCTAGACTTCCATCTAGATTAATTATGACTTTCTCCTTATCCTACCTTTTAACAGACAATGAGGACAAAATATAGGTTAACACTTACAACTAAGGTTATAATCTTTTTGGAATGAGTTAGCACTGAGATACACCTTGTCCAACAATGGAGTAACATTAGTCCTGTAGCAAAATGAAAGGTCGCAAATATGTGTTTAATAGAGATATGAATGGGTTTAAGACAATTCTGACTAATCTGTTCTAGTACTACTATACATTTATTTACATTTGGAGAATAGAGTTTTTTCTTGAATCTACTATACCCCATTCTAGCATCTTATGATGATGTTCCCCCCATGTGCACATTTTTCTTTTTCCTTCTTTCTATAATCCTAAAGCTCATATTTTCTTGTTTAAGCATGGGCATGATTTTAACATCAAAATGTTTGAGAAGTCGGTCAGAGATGGAGGAATTACAACAAAAACACTTTTGCCATTTACTCTTTTGCTGTTAGAGGGAAGCTGTGACAATGAATAGCGCTCAGGCCACTGAGTGCTCTCCTATGCATGGGCAGCTGAATTCATGATTTGAGATCTCTATTTTTTCCTGTGGTCTGGATGTGAATGGCCCTTCAGACTAGAAGCCCTCTAAAAGTAGGACTTGCATTCAGTTGCAGGAAGATGTTCAGCACTTCAGCCCTTTTATGTGGCTATTACTGATCATCTTCTCCTAAACCTAGCTGTAATGCTTCTCTTCTGGAAGGATGCCATAATAAACAAGAAAATTGTAATGAATGTTCCCAAAAAATAAATAGTTCTTCTGGGCAGCAATGGCAGGGGGCAGAAGAACTCCTTATGTCAAACAGAGCTAAGATTGCATTCAACAGCTGGCTTCATAAAGTATGGATAAAATATGTGGTGAAAATCCTGTGACGACCCACAGGATTCCACAAGTTCCACAACAGGAGTCCAGCACTGTTTAGCAGAAACAGGTTATTTAGACTTTGTTTCTACGGCAGAGAGAAAAGCAAAGGAAAAGTCAGACACAGTCTTAGTTTTCTGCTTTGGGCCTATTAAACATTAAGGGTTTGCTTTTCAAACACAGCAGTAGAAGCAGACAGCAAGAATTCTGTTTAGATCTGCTCTTCATCCAGTAAAATGTTAGTTTTTTCAAGAATTGAGTGATATAATATGCTGTATTTACTTTTTGATTAAAAGAATAAATTATAGGCCATTTGAGAGCCAGTATTAAACTTTCTTATTACTTTGTTTTACAGGAAAAATAAAATAAAATAGCTAGGGATATTTTCAGCAATATAAATGACCCTTTTTGAGAATTTTATGTCACAGATAAACTGTGAAATTAGCCTTTTTTGCCTTAATCATTCCTCCAG
The DNA here is from genome assembly GCA_013390005.1 of Calyptomena viridis. Lineage (NCBI taxonomy): Eukaryota > Metazoa > Chordata > Aves > Passeriformes > Eurylaimidae > Calyptomena > Calyptomena viridis. The sequence goes on from WEIV01012174.1 coordinate 77,651, forward strand.
TTTGCCAACAGTGATTAATACAGCAACTTAATTATCCATGTTCCAGTAGTTTCATATCAGTCACAGAGGATCCATGGTTTAAAGCAAATATCTGGTGATGAAACATTCACAATTCAGCTTTATTAATAGAAAGTGAGAGGTTTTTCGATTTGATGTGTATGGGGGGAGGGAAAAAAAAAGTGTATTATACAGATCTGAAAGCTACGAGAATACATTCTAAAACATGAAGGAACAGTCAATTTAGGGGACAATGTTTTCAAATCTATGGTTTTCATTTTCAGATATGCTTCTCTCTCTCACCAAGGGCATATAGCTGAAAGTCAAGGCAGACACATAATAAACATAGTGTCAAAAAGGATATTTATACAAAATTTAAGAGTCTAATGCCAAGAAAAATGACCCACATTTTTTCAAGTGCACAAGACATGCTAAAGCTCCTTGTCTACAAGTGTTTTACTGATGTCCATGACCATCTGGATCCATTCTTTTGCTAAGCCAAATACCTCAGCTTTCATCTGAGTCTATCGGAAAAGCTTTAGGGTATCTGAGACATTCATACAGGGATGACAGGTATAATAAAGTATTTATGTACACCATTTTAAAGCAGCAGCTGAAAGTCAGGCTAGAGCATTCCATAGTACCTGATATCCTGTCTGCTGCAGAGAAGCAATACTAAACTAATTTGCAGAATACTGCTACCATAATCACATAGGGAGACCATTTCTTTCACAGAAGGAGTTGTAGACTTCAGTTGCTTTTGTCTACAGGGAATTTGAATCTGTAGCTTCAAATCCCCTGAAAGCTACCTATCAATCCAATTACAGGATAGATAAAATGGAATCATGTGTCACATGTCCCACCGAAGTTTGGCCACAGATGAATGAGGAATATCAAAGTCATTGGCTTAGAAAGAAGACTGCTGAGAAAACATCACTATCTACCTTACTGAGTCAAAAATTTTCTTGGTAAGAAGTAAATTGATCTATAATTTATTTATTTATTTATTTAAGGTGAAGTAATCGTGAGATAATTAAAATCAAATCAGTAATAATCATCACCACATGACTTGTTTAAGTATAAACTAAAAGTGCACAAGCTGTTTCAAATTTTGAATCCTAGCTTCAAATGGGCAAGTAGGCAAAAGAAAAAGCTAATAAAAAGTAGACTCTTGCTATGTCTTTTAAAGACAATCCTTGTGTTTGTAGATGAGTTTAGATGATATTAGAATAAAAATGCACAAGAATCACTAAACCAAGGAATTCTAGTGAGCTGCTAGAGATAAGGTGGGACAACATACTCACTAATGTAAGTTACTGTGCTTTATCTTACAGTGAAAATCTACTGCTTTATGTCTTTTATTTGTCCCTGTCTGGGGAGGAGTAGAGTAAAGCAGAAGTTGAGGGAGGCAGGAAGAGGGACAGGGTGTGGAGAATTTAAAGAATGTTAGATTCTGCATGGATGAAAATGCAATGTCTTCCATATATACAGAGGTATTACTGTAGGATAGAACTGTCTTGTACAAAACCATGTTTGCCATAGGACAGAAACAAACATGAAAGTAGAAATTTAGAGGTCTTAAGGATATCAGCTGTCAAATCCCATGGACTGGGAATTTAGGACACTACTGCTATCTCATGTGGCTCACCCACTGGAGGACATGCAAGTATAAATACTTAGCTGATGTCCCAGGAGTCAGATGTGTATATGTGTGTGTGACAGAGAAAGAGAGAGACAGCATTTTGAAGAGGTTTCAGGCTAGTTGATGTGTGCAGTTAATATGCAGGCAAAAGCCATTGCCTAAACATAGGGACATTATTCCTCAAACAATTTCCAAGCAGTAGAACCATTAGCAACTATGAGGAGGTACACTAAAGGAATCTCCCCAGATGCATATTTTTTGTGGGAGACATTAGCAGGTGATGATGCTTTTGGATGTAGCATTTGAAGTAAGTTCCAGGAGACAGAAGCAAGCGTGCCTCTTGCAGGAAATAAGAAGTACTACTTTAGAAGAGGAGTGTCCAAACATGTTGGAATAAGAACCTTAAGTCCACAGTCATCATGCAGAAAGAATCCCAGCTGAGTTACACACACACACAAGTCCATTATGGCATGTTTTCTATTTCATCAGGACCTTGGTATATTATGATCTTCCTCTCACCCTCTGGTGCAATAATCAGGCCTAGACATGAGAATAAAAGTGCTGTACGCAGTTACAGTTGGTGCACCCTTGACGCCACTGCAGAATTCAGACAATTGGACCAATTAGAGACAGACGCTTGTCATGAAAATTTATTTTCATATTTTATATTATTGTCATTATCTACAAGGAGAATTGTGCTCATGAATGCAAGTGCATTTTCATTGCACTATATCTTCACTTCTGTTCACTAATCAGGGAAACTAGGTGACATTTGAGTCCTTTATATATATCTTGAAGCCATGATTTGTAATGTCCCAATGAAGCATTTTATTTTAATATAATGAGCTCAAAGGACTGATCTTGGTTCACAGACTCCATAAATGAACAGTATGAGCTGCCTGTGTACTCAGTGCATTGCAATATGCATACAAAATAATTTCTAAAGATTGGTTTTGCAGGTAAAGAAAAATGGAGTTGGGTAAACAACCCTACTGGAAAAATGCTGAATACTTTCAAGACCACCAATGTTTTCACAGAAATCAGAAAAGAGCATAATACAAAAAAAGGAGCAGTTACATAAAGAAGCTGCTTCCTGGAACTTGCTTGTTATAGCTCTACTGGAAGTGTTGAACCTTGTAAAGAAGCAGAAGGGCTATGCAATGATGAATTTGATGTGGACGGTAGAAAGAGTTAAAGGAGACTGATTTCAGCAAGCCCATGGGGAGTTATTTGAAAAATGAGCACAAACAGAATACACCCTGCTGCAGTTTTCCTGTGATTGTGTCTGTAATGCATTGCATTTTAATAGCTTATCTTACACTGTGCTCATAGAATGAGACATGAAGATTTTCTCTCATCCTAATCAAATTCTTTTGGAATTTCTATGTTATTTTTCCTCCCACTGCTTTAAAAATGTAACATAAAACATACAAAATTTGTTTGTGCAACACTATTTATAATTTTAATAATTTTCATAATGTAACATCAAGACTTGTTTAAAAAATGGGCTCTAGTGGATTTGTAAAGGTCACTAAAACAGTAAGTACAGATACTGTATTTGTTGTCTTTTGAGCTGTCTTTACAATTATGCTTGAAAACCAGATTTCAAAAGCAACAATGACTCAAAATACTTTTTTGTATCAAGTAACTTCATTATGTTGATAATATTTTTTTTCCAGAAGAGAGATTTTAGCATTTCAGAATCATCTAAAAACTGTAGTCAGTTTTCATTAATGGGAAAACTTAAACTTTTAGGTAGCTAAACCCATTCAGTATAACATGAATCAAAGTTTTGCATCTTTTCTGTATGAAAGGTATATAATGATTCTCCAGAGTTAAAAAAATTAAATCAATAAAAATATCAATTTTTAAATGCTCTTTGACCTATTTCTCTCATTTTCAGATATTATTAAATTCCGTGTGTAATTTTTACTGATAGCAACATTGGCACAGCAATTATTGTATATGAGTCTTCCACAGGAACTTACTGTTTTATACTTTCTCCAGAGAGGTATTTCACGTATCTCTGTGCTGGATTTCTATAAATGTAATAACTACAGACTAGTGATTAAAAAGATGTTGTCTTAAGTAATGAACAACCTCTATGAAAACCACTGAGGAAACATCTCAAGGAGGAAACTGAACAACAATTTTTTTGATATTTCTTCCATGAATTCCAACATGGTATCAAAACATTTTAGTGTGGTCAGCAGTTATTCTTCTTGCTCTCCTTTGGGAAGGGAGTAAATATAAATATCCTCTGTGTAGGATCCGTCTCTTTACTACACAAAACACTTTTAAAGTTCAGAGTCTTTATAGAGGATTCCCAGCTTCTATATTCTTCATAATTTTTAGATCTCTTGGAGGTCTCCAGAGGTAAGTAAATGTGGTTACCTACATGGATAGCTGCACTATACATACTCGTTCCTCTTGATAACTGAAAAATTTTCCTTTATTATGAATGACCTTAGAGGCCCCTAAAATTTGGCTTAAATTAGGTACAATGGATTCCACCCACTTAGTTCTGTGGGTTTTCATTTATTAAAAGAATGAATGTTGGGTTAGCCAGTTATTAAAATATTAATTATATAATAAAATTTTCTCATCTGTTACAAGACAACACTGACATGCTGTCTTTTTTTTTAATTTGCCCAAATTTACTCACTATCACCCATAAATTAATATATTCCTACATTTTAAAATCAGTAAGCCAATCTATTCCTACTAAAACCAATGCATATCTCAGGAAGACAGTGTTACAGAATAGCAATTAATTTAACTGAGAACACTGTTCTAAACCTGTTTTTTCTATCTTCACTGAATACAGCTTAAGACCTATACTCTGTTATTTTTAAGCATTCTTGTTAGGTCCTTTCTAGCGTGTGTGTGTCAGTGAAGCAGCACCCTTTACAAAATTGGGACTGGGACAGCAGCCTAAAAAGTGTGTTCTCTGTAAGGGGAGAAACAACATAAATGTTTAACTTGTCATTCTACTTACTCTTCTGCCTTTTGTAAAATACATAAACTGAGCCCAAAAATCTCACTTTCCTCTTTGTTCAGTGGCCTGGTTGCTATAATCGCAACATATCACCTCATGCTCCAAACAGAAAACTGCAATGAATAACATTTCTCAAGCACACTGGAACATTCTCAAATCAGATCAACACCTAAAACCTACTACAACCAACAGCTTCTGTTCTGATGCTAAGGATATTTCTACCTTCTTTTTATACAAAAGTGTAGCAGTAACCAAATACTTACTTAAGCAAACATAGAACCCTGACGCTTTCCTACACCATACAGTGCAAATAGACTTTTTTCAGGTGTGAGTGGTAAGGGTAATAAATTGCTTTTAATCTATTATTCAGAATAATTAATTGCTCTGTGAAGCCCAAAGATAATCATAAAATCAGTAAGGTTGGAAAGGACCTCTAAAATCATCAAGTTCAACCATTAATCAAGCGCGGCCAAGTCCACCATTAAACCATGTCTCTAAGTACCATACCTACATGTTTTTTGAACACTTAATTCTCTGAAGACCTGGACTAAAGGTTATCACTCAGACAGATCATCTCAGCGAAATTCTATCTGACACAACACTGGGCTATCTACAGTCAGAGTAACTACCCAGAGCCTCACCTGGCTGTTTGCACTGTCTGTGTAGTTGCCCACACCTGGCCATGAACTTTTGCCTCTCTCATTGACAACTCACACAAAATAGTTACTTCCAGAGAAAAATTAGTCTATTGTCTCCTTTGGGACTAGTTGTGCTGTAAAAATTCATGTTTCTCTTCACAGATTATAAAGCCATATGGTCAAATGTAGTCATCATCTATAGACATCTGCCTCAGTCCTTAGACTACTACTCTAAAAGGTTGCATAACGCGTTCCCTGGACTCTGCTGAAGTCCCTTACAGCCAGCTAACTCCCCTACACAGTGCCTGGCTGCTTGCATGGTCAACACCGCAGTGCGCCACTCCAGGGAGGAAATGGCCCCAGCCAGCACCACCATCACTGTTCACTTCACATCCACCCCTGGCCCCACTGACAGCTGCACTGGGCAGTGCTGACACACGCAGGAATGGAGCTGTCTCGGGATGGGGTGGGGGGAGAAGCCCTGGTGCCGCGCCATGCACAGGGTGGGGTGCTCTCGGGCAGGCGGCGTAGCGGCTGTCCGGAGCCCGTGATGATGCTGTGCGTGGGCAGCATGATGGCTGTCCAGAGGCCCTGCGCAGTGCCAGTGCTGGTGGTGTGGTGGTTGCCTGGGACCTTGTGGCAGCACCAACCCCTGGTGAACAGATCTGGGTGGGAGAGGGTGTGGCCAGGGAGAGTGGGCATCATGATGACCACATTGTGGTGAGAACCAGACACCCATTTTTACAGGCTTGGAAGCAGGGTGGGCCCAGGAACAGGGTAGACACACTGATGGTCCAATGAAAGTGCAGACCATGCTTCACAGGGCAGGAAAAAGAGGTGGATCCAGATGATTTGCGCTGGTGCAGTTGCAAAGGATTCTGTGTTGGAGAAAACTATAAAAAGCGGCCACCATTACCCTCGTGGCCATTTGGACCTCGCCAGGTTTGGAGTAAGGATGTCTCTGTTACTGCTCCAGCCGCCACTGCCATCTTGGCCACAGCCTCCAGCTAGCACCTGCCAGCCCTGCAGCAGTTCCAGCCACCACTTGCAGTGTTTTCTTCTCCATTTCTTTGGTTTGTCATCATCCCTTACCCTCCAGGATCTTCCAGGACACCTGCAGTCCCCCTCCTTACCCTTGCCTGCTTGCTGGAACCCTCTGGGACCCTCCGGGATCCCCCCTCCCTATCCCTACTTGCTCCCAGAACCCTTCTGGGATCCCCAGTCACCCCTGGGACCCCCTCCAGAATCCCTGCTGGCCTCTGGGACCTCTGGGATCCCCTCAACAACCCTTAGACCCCCCAGTGGTATCCCAGCCTACCCCCAGAGAGTCCTCGGTGGCCTGCTGCTACTCTCTGCAGTGTCCTGCTGGTTCCTGAACACACTGCACCCTCCTGCTGCTCTCAGACCCTCTACTGGTTGCAGCTGTTGCCACATACAGGACTTACAAAGAAGAAGGACAATTACTACTTCAGAGTTTTGGTTGTTTGTGATTGGTGTGTCGTTCTATTGTTTTTGTGCACTGTTTACATCTAAACCACTACCTCATTTACATATACGTGTTTACACACACACATATATATATATATACACACATACATATATATATATATTTTCATATACAGGTATATATATATATTCCAAATACAGTTTTTTTATCTTTCTATTCATCTTTTTGGTCTCGTATCCCTAAATTAAAAATACAGACTGTCCAAATGATGACAGTACCTGAGATTAATGGCTCTCTAGAAATTTCTCACTCTCTTATTGACTACAAAGGAAGCCTAGACCACTATCTTAAATGGACTCTTCAGTGATATGCAGTTATGGCTGAGATTAATATGACTGTTCCAGAATTAGGTGACTGTCATGGATTTCGAATTTGCAAAGCTTTTAGATGTTTGAATGCTATTTCTGAAACTGACAGCTAATGTCTGCCTGTGCTTTTACTTCTGTGAAAAATACTGAATGGCAGTTTTCAATAATGAAATAAAAAATAAATTAGAAAAAAAAAACAAAAACAAAAAACATTACTATTTTCACCCCAATGTATGTTAATAAAGCCGATGTTGTAACCGGTCCTTTTATAAATTCTGAAGTCTTTCTTATGGAGTCATCCACAAAAATAGACAAATATCCATTTCCTTATGTTGCTTATTATTAAGTGCAAGTGGGGTGGTATTATATTGACTACATCTTAGGCTAATTTCAGACATACAATAAAAGTAAGTTCTTTAGTGAGTTCATTGAAAGCCTCGTTTCAGAAAGGTCTTCTAAAAGATAAAATAATTGCTATGAATTAAGTTAGCATCCTATCATGCCATAAATATAAAATAAATCTTTCAATTTAATGATCACCCTCAGGAACTACCACGCTTACTATGTTAATCAAATCTCTGTTACAAAGCTGAACTACAGTTAAATGAACATAAATTTGGGATCATTTAATTAACAGGATTTTATTAGTACTTTATTTAAAGTTGAGTACAAAAATTTAGCCCATCAATTTTGCTTTTGACAAGAATCCTTTTAACTAGAGGTAAAATTCATAAAATTCCATAAATCATAGCTTTAAGAATAGAAAATCCTACCGAACAAAGTGCTAGCAATTAGTTAGAAGTTGCAGATGAACATAAGTGACAAGAAACCAAACAACTGATGAGTTTGCACTAGTGTATAAACTGAAGTGGAGATGGAAAGAAAAAGTAGTAAATAGACAGGAGCTGTTTGAACTATTACAGAGTATCTACATTAACCTCTGAAAGAGGTAACATAGAATCTCTTTAGTGTCAGTGGAAAGAAATAGACCCTTGTTGTGGTTTTATGTAGCCAGAGTTTTTTATTAGCTGGGGGGGGCTAGGAGAGAGGCTTCTTTAAGAAGCTGCTGGAATTCTCTCTGCTCTAAGTTAGCCCAAGGTCAGCCGACAACGCCTCTGTGATAACATATTTAAGAAGGAGAAGAAAAACAAAAAGTTAGGTAGAACATCATGGCCACTTAAGAGAGAGGAGAGGGAGAAGTTTGATTAACACCAGGTCGGAGAGAGGAGAAAGAGAAGATGTATTAAGCACTGGAATAGGGCCCCAGCAACTTGTGGGGGATCATAGGAGCAAAGATTTGCATGCACACCTGTGGAAAGGTTGGAAGATTTTCACGCTGGAGCAGATAAGTGCTGGAGGAGAGAGGCTGTGATCCTGTGGGACGTTTGATGTCTGTGTCTGGAGCAGAGGGGCCTGATAGAGTCCTGTGGGCCATGGGAAGAAGAGACCCACACTGGAGTAGCAGAGAAGCACTTCTCGGGAGGACTGGTGGCCTGGAAGAACCCACGCTGAAGCAGCCAAACAGCTGGCACGTGAATGACTGCACCTATGGTAAAGTGACAATACCTGAAAAGCTGCTGTTAGTAACAAATCCGCTAAGAAGCAGTTTGTAACAGACTGTTTCCGTGGAGAAGACCCCACAAGGAAAAGCTGGGGTGGGACTCTCTCTCTTCTGGACAGCAGCAAAGAAAACCTCTGACTGTAACCCCACACACACACCTGCCTTCCCATGCTGCTGGGGGAAGGTGAAGGATCTTAAAAGGGAGGGGTGGGGGGAGAAGGGTGTCTGTAACAGCTATCAAACTTCTCACTCTTAAACTCTTAAGCTCTGATTTTGGTAGTAGTAGTAGTAGTGAATACTTAATATGTAGTAGTAGTTAATACTTAATATTCTAAGTTAGAGCCTGTTTTGCTTGTGAAATAGTTAATAAACAGTTGCTTGTAATCTTTATCACAAAAATCCAAGTTTTCTTTCCTTCTCTGAGAAATTTTGGATCTGTGTGTGTGCTCTCGACATTTAGCTGGAGGCAAACCATAACAACCCTAAAAGGATGTGACTCACCTTACTTACTTTAGATGTCTACCTGAAGATGAAGTGAATTTTTATGTAGAAGAATCTATCTCTCCACACTGACTATAAAAAGAGATAGGGATGACTAGGTGTAGACCATTAAAGACATCTTCCAAAGAGGAAGGTAACCAGCTAAAACTGCCTATGAAATGGCAGTCTTGACTTCATTTCTCAAATGTATTTACTTTGAAGGAATAAAAGGCATAAAAGATGAAAAAGTTCCTAACAAAGATTGCTACACAGTATCTTTTTGATTATATTATTGAGAATACAGAGGGGGCAATGAGGCAGTTTCACTTAGATGATAAAGTCAGTGGGCTTTTAAAAGATTAATTAACTTTTTTAAAATTTGGTCGTAATTTACTAAATATTAATGACCTCACATCAAGATTAAAGATATGATAAAGGAAAAGTAGTATTGAGACTGATTAGCTTGAATTAGAACTGACATTTTCAGAAAACAAGAATATAAAAGGCAATATATACTTGAAACACAGATTTTCAAGTTCACTTGTATTATTGTTTTTAAACATGTATAAATTTGTAAAGTGGATAGTAGCATGTAATTAAGAGTTCATGTTATAATCTTATCAATATAATAGCTCCATGTTTTAGTTACAATCTCATGTCTTGCCTGAATATGAAGGGTAAGAAAAGAGCAAAGTCTTCCAAAAGTTTATAATACATTCAAAATAATATGTTGATGTTATTAAATATAACCAAGTTAATGATCCAGAAGTTCAAAAAACAGAAGAAAAACATTTCATTAAGCTATTTTCCATCAGAAGGTATATTTCCACCCGGACTAAATTTATTTATTGTTCTACAATTCAAAAAATCCTCCTACACTTCATTGGTGTAGGGCAGGGGGAAGGGTGCTTGCTTTCTTGCTTTTGCTTTTTTTAATTCAAATTTCTTTTTTTTAACCTGACATCCATAGCCAGGTTTGTTTATGTAGTATGCCTGCAAGTGACTGCGAAACAGCTCAACATAAAGCAGATTTGGGCTCTTTGTTCTATCCTATCAACTGGCATGTTCAGCTACCTGCAGCTGAAGTTTTTGTTCCCTCATATGTGAGCAAACGCTTTGTGTTCACATAGTGCTTGTTTTGTGTATTCTATTTACACAGAGCCCAATTCACTTTGCTTGTAGTAACACTTTTGATACCATTCCTCACAGCATCCTTCTGGACAAGTTCTCAAGGTGTGGGATGACTAGGTTCATGGTGCCCTCAGCAAAAAAAACTGTCCGAAAGATGAGACTCCAATGGATGTGGTGAATGGGGCTACATCTGGCTGGTGACTGGTCACCAGTGTTATCCCTCAGGGCTCAGTCCTATGGCTTGTTCTGTTCAGTATTTTTATCAGTGATCTGGATGCAGGGGTTAAATGCACCAGTAGCAAGTTTGCTAACAACACCAAAGTGGAAGGTGCTATTGACTTCTTCAAGGGATGTGTGAGGCACCAGATTATAGTAGTGGGTCAGAACTAGCTCTGGTATGTGTGTGCACGGAAGGGGGAAGGCATAGGTCAAACCCCACAGAGGTGAGGTAACATCCTATCTCACATGCCAGGCCCTGTGAGCCTCATGGGGCAGTCTCGTGGCACCTGTCAGTCAAAAAAGCCTGGGAACAGTTCAACATACACCTCACTTCCTAGAGCTCCTAACCCAGCCTTGAATTAGTTGGGACAGTGGAAACACTGCCCCTCACCCTGCTCTGAAGCCCCAGAGTGGCCAGGGGGTGAAAAGTCCCTCCTGGGGTCAGGTGGCCACAAGGACCAGAGCAAATAAAATCGAAGGCGTGTGCTCTTCACGTTGTTGCAGCCCTGCCATTTGGACGTGTGTTATGATTTGTTTTGAGGAAACCTTTTTTCCACTTTTGTTTGCGGGTGGGGGGTGTGCCTGCCCAGCCCCACAGCAGCCCCGGAGCCTCCTGCCTGCCGCAGTGCCTCGGACCAGGGCCCCCCCCGGTCTGCTGCCTCGGCACGGGGAGGCCTCC
>WEIV01012174.1:88866-123156 GCA_013390005.1 Calyptomena viridis
GGGGGGGAAAGAGGGGACCACCAAAACCGCACCCTGGTCCGAGGCACCACAGCAGGCAGGAGGCTCTGGGGGCGGGAGGCCTCCCCGTGCCGAGGCAGCAGACCGGGGGGGCCCCGGTCCGAGGCACTGCGGCAGGCAGGAGGCTCCGGGGCTGCTGTGGGGCTGGGCAGGCACACCCCCCACCTGCAAACAAAAGTGGAAAAAAGTTTTCCTCAAAACAAACCATAACAACATGTGACAACTGGTCTTCCCCAACGTTCTAGTGGTAGCTGTATCTGTCTCTCTCTCTTTCTCCTTCTTCTGTCTTCTTGCTCCCTCTCCTCTTCTTTCTTTGCTCATCTCTTGGCGTGCTGAGTGGCTTAAAGCTGAAGGGATTGCGTTTTAATTAAGTGTGTGGAGTGGTATGTGCTGGGTCTTTAGTGGGGTTTTGTCTAGATCGAATGATACCCATTTGAACTAAATTATCAGTAGAAGTACCTCTTGAGGAAAAGTCTGTAGCTTCTTCTCTTTATGCTGTCTAAAGGTATTAAAGAACTCTACATATTTTTAAAGTTAAATTCCTGGCTAAGCCTGTGAGCTGGTGGCTCTATGGTTGGGGTGTTACAGGATGAGAGGCTTTCCAGAGGGATCTGAATAGATTGGAGCAATTATGGCCAAAATGTTGGATAAGCATCAATAGCATGAAATTTAACAAGTCCAAATGTTGGATTCTGCACCTTGGACAGAGTACCAGCAAACACAAATACAAATTGGAAGAGGAGTGACTGGAAAGCAGCCACGAAGAAATAATAAAAAGCATAGTGGCGCTATTGACGGCAGGTTCAACATGGATCAGCTGTGTGTGCTGGCAGCCAAGAGGGCAACAGATAACCTGCTGGTCAAAAGAGGTGATCATGCCAGTGTATTCAGCGTTCATGTGGCCTCACCTTGAGTGCTGTGTGCAGTTCTGGGCCCAACAATTTGAGATGGATGTGAAGGTCCTTGAATGCATCTAGAGGAGGACAACAAATCTGGTGAAAGAGGTGGAAGGCATGTCCTGTGAGAAGTGGCTAAGGACTTTGAGTTTATCTACACTGGAAAAAAGGAGGCTGAAGTGTGACCTCACTCTACAGCTTCTTGAGGAGGGTAAGTGTAGAGGGAGGTGCTGATCTCTTCTCCCTTGTATTCAGTGATGGGATGCATGGGAGTGGTTCAAATTTGCACAAGGGGAGGTTTAGACTGTACATGAGGAAGCATTTTACAGAAAGGGTGGTCAAACACTGGAACAGGCTTTCTAGAGAGGTGGTTGATGCCCCAAGCTCATCCACTTTTAAGCGTCATTTGGATAGTGAACTAATGTAGGGGGAGGTTCATTCAACTTGTAGTGGGATTGGGTTTTTTCCAAAAATATGTAACATGTAGATGCAACCCAGCCCTTCTCTCACATTAAATGGGGAGCCTGTGTACCATTTTCAGTCAAACACATCCTATTTTTAAAAATCAAACTCTGAAATTACGCAGCTCTTAGTATAAAATTAGTACCAAAGGAAAAACAAAAGTTTTGCCTTAGTAAAAAAATCAAACAACGTTGACTAAGAATATTGAATACTTGTGTTTTTTCAGAAGAAGAAGAGGAGGAGAAAAGGGAAGGGGAGTACAACAATGACAATGACAACGAAAGCTTCAATAGAATTGAACTGAATTGGCCATTGGATATTATTGGATGGTTTTGTAAAGCTGAAAGTACGTACTGTCAGAAACAGTGAGATATTATTTAACAGACAGAAAAGCTGTTTATATATCAACGAGTACAAAAATTTAATTTGTCCTACACAGAAATAGAGAATATGCTCCGAGTAAGTGTTACATAAAGGGATACACCTAAGTTCAAGAAATCAGTGGTTTCAGCATAAAGGAGGTAAGAGGCTTCATCCGAAAACTTTTCAAATGCATAAATCTCATAAAAATATCCCAGTAATTATTACAGACATGAACAAATGCTACAGAACTGACTTCTACTACAAAGGTGTTTTTCTAAAACACACCGAATCCTGTTCTTTGATATCCTTAGATACTGGATAAGAACTTTAGTGACTACTGCTCACTCAAGAGTTGTCTAAAAATAGGTAGGGAATAAATGTTAAGAATATAAAGCATACATAGTAGAGTAGCATCATCTTTTTTGCTTTATACAGTAATTAGCCTGTCAATGAAGAACTAGAATAACACTGATTAAAAGTAATGGTTTTGATATAATACTGCAGAGAAAAATCTGTTGTTATGATTGGATATCATCATCTATTTCCCAGGTAAACAATAACTAACACAAGCAGGACTGTTCATCACATTTTCCAGATATTAATAGACTACTTCAAACAAGGGTCATAAAGACACACTTAGATAGAAAGTGACCAAAGAATTTAAAAGCATATTATGGCTGCAACTTTACCATCTCCTCCTACAAATCTTGCTATTTTTGAAGTATGCCTGTACTTCACTTTAATATAGCAGCTACTTATATCCAGAAATAATTTCTGTATGAATTGTCCAGTGGGAAAACAAAGCTATAATTATAATGCATAAAGATATCCATTAAACATTTATAATGACAAGATATATTCACTATATTACAGACAAGCCTAAATGCCCTGCATCAGATATTTCAAACAGTACAGTATCTTACATATGCTTACTCACATAAATATACTCCCCTAATTGAAATACATTTATTGCATACTGAAAAAATCCCAGGAAAGATGAACAAATATGTAGCATTTGGGGGCCTTTAAATTGTACTCTTTACTAAATGGGTATTACATAACTTTGTTCTATTTGGAAGCAAGCCATTTAAGTTTGGCAGTTTTGCACCTTTTACATTAATGTTTTTTAATAAACTTAAAGTGTAACAAGTGTTTAGAAATTGTCTTTTATGGATTGCAATTTGAATAGCAAGAGTTTTTTAAATACACCTGCCAACTTTTATACAAAAGCCTTTTCCAAGTTGAGATTATCATTTATGATAAGATAAACATGATAGATATTTTCTAATAAGAGGAACATTTCATGACATTAAAAAAAGGTGCATTCAAAACTATGGAGAAAAAATTATAAAACAATTTAAGCAAACACCATAGGTATGTCTTAGCAGTCAAAGTAGAGCTAGAGAAATATGAAGAAAAATAATTCAGAACATTTTTCAAACATGTGACAAAAGGACCTAAAAGATGTGGTGAATGATACAGTTATGTACAGAGACAGGTAATGTATGACATGCATGTGGACTGAGATAGTTGAGTAAAACTGCTAGATGGTATGAAAATAATAGAAAAATGTATGAAGTTAATTTTATGCACCTTAGAAAGCAAACACAAGTGAACGTGAAAGAATTGGAAAGGATACATGAAGTATCAAGAGATATATTATTCTTCTAAAGAGGTTCTTTATGTTTATAACATCCTTGGAAAAATGTGTTTCAGTGACTGTATCAGCACAAAATGAGAAATGCAATACAGTGCAGACACTCTTGATGATCTCACTAACCAGGAGGAAAGCTTGTCTTTCTCTCTTCACCAAATGCCTGGTTGAATGCCTTTAAGACTGATTCCCCATTATGTGAAAATTATTCTCTCTAAAAAGGGAAGTCTTTGTTTCTCATTTTCAAAACTTGATACTTAATGCTCAACTTGATGAACTTTTTATAATGTATTATTATCTTTTCTCCTTCCCCCCAAATAAGGAAAACTTCAGATTGTGACAAATAAATTTTTAGCAATTGTTCTAGCTAGAACATAGAAATATTTTGGCCTGGAAATGTTCACTGACTGAATTAATAATAACAACACAATAAAACCCAAGAGTGACTCTGCATAACATGTTCCAGTCATGTTTGAGCAGGAGAAAGAAAATCTACTCTTTATGTGAGAATTTTATCCATCTGTGCAGACAGACTTGTATGCAGATAGGTTATAAATAATGTGTAAGGTCCAGTCAAGTCCCGAAGAGCTACCTCTTTTCTTCTTTTACGCCAGCCAAAATTAAAAAACACTCAGTCTTTTGCCACCACAGAATAAAGTGATCTAATTCAATGAAACTGTATTTCACAAAGCTGTTAATAAAGCAACAGTAGTTGGAATAGCTCCACTAGTCTCTGACATCTCTCCACCTTTTTGACATCATTAGGAGACCTTTATTTACCTCAGAAATACAAAGCATTTTGCTGCTCAAATTAGAATATTCTGCTGATGGTCCTGGTCGAAGGCAAGTTGATTATGGGTCAGCAGTGCCCTGGCAGCCAGGAGGGCCAACTGTGCTGGGGGGCATCAGGCAAAGCATCACTAGCTGGTTGAGGGAGAGGATTGTCCCGCTCTGCTCTGCACTGGTGGGGCCTCACCTGGAATATTGTGGCAGTTTTGTCACTGCAACGTAATAGAGATACTAAGGTATTAGAGAGTGTCCAAAGGAGAGCAAGGAAGATGGTGAAGGGCCTTGAGGGGAAGCTGNAGAGTGAGAAGCACTGAAGCACTGAGGCAGCTGAGCAGCCGGCACCTGAAATGACTGCACCTATGGTAAAGTGATTTAAAGAAATTTTAAATCTATGTGTGGGCTCTCGGCTTTTAGCCAGAGTCAAACCATGACACTGAGAGGAGAACTCATTGCAGTTACAACTTCCTTGCAAGGGGAAGAGGAGGGTCAGGCACTGATCTCTCCTCTGTGGTGACCTGTGACAGGACCCAAGGGAATGGTCTGAAGTTGTGTCAGGGGAGGTTTAGGTTGAAAAAGTTTCTTCCCTCAGAAAGTGGTTGGGCACTGGAATAGGCTCCCCAAGGAAGTGGTCACAACACCAAACCTGCCAGAGTTCAAGCATTTGGATGATGCTCTCAGGCACATGGTGTGAGTCTTGGGGATGGTCCTGTGCAGGACTAAGGGTTGGACTCAACGATCCTCATGGATTTCTTCCAACTAGGCATATACTGTGAATCTGTGAATAAGGTGGAACCAGATGTATGGACCAGAAAATCTCAGAAGGAAGAAAAAAAATCATTCACTAAAAGTTTCAGAATTCAGCAAGAACTTCAACTTTGTAAACTTGTATGACTAAGATTAGGTCAATATTCAAAATATTTGTTATATAGTGAACTAGCTCTATGTTTCCCTCTTTGTTTTTGTCGTGGGAAAGAAGGTAGGTGGAGAACATTTGGAGCTCACAGAGCATATGTTGTTTCTTGCTATGCAGTACAGCAGGAAAAGTTAACAAAGAAAACAAAAAAAAATGTTATCTGCGTCATCTAAAGCTTTAATGTTCAGCTTCTTTGTTTTATATTATCATGCTACACTGGGAAAAAGATATCAAAATGTTTTATTCAGGCTGCTAGACACCCTCTCCTAGCTGGCTATAAAAGGGACAATGTGGTCATCCTACCACCCTTAGGCTTCACCAAAGCTCTAATCTGGGCAATGAGAGACTTGGAGCTAAAGCAGCAGAACAGGTAAAGTCATGACATTTTCAGAAATGCTTTGTAGAGTATGTTGCCCACAAACTATGAGCTGTGCTACTGACTGCAGATCAGGTAGTTTCTGGTCTACCTGTGAGATCAATTGTGGGGCTGGCAAGGAGGGAGCTATGGGGCTGCTGGGGTCCAATCCACCACCTCTTTGCCTAGTTTATCTGAGCTTTTCAGTGTGCTATCTGCTTCAAAACTATTTGACTCCCTTTTTTTCTTACATCTTAGTTTTTTCAGCACCTCTCCTATGAAGGCTTAGAGAGTTGGGGTGTTTAGCCGAGAGAAGAGAAGGCTCTGAGGGAACCCTTAGCAGCCTTCCAGCACTTAAAGGAATCTCATAAAAAAGAGGGAGAATGACTTTTTATATAGGACAAGGGAAAATGGCTTTAAACTAAAGGAGGGGAGATGCTTAGGTTAGATGTTAGAGGAAATTCTTTACTTCTGGGATAGTGAGGCACTGGAACCATTTTCCCAGAAAAGTTGTGGATGCCCCATCCCTGGAAATGTTCAAGGCCAGACTTGGTGAGGCTCTGAGCAACCTGATCTACTGGGTGGCATCCCTGCCCACTTTGGGGAGTTAGAACTAGGTGATCTTTAAGGTCCATTTCAACCCAAACCATTCTATGATTCTATGATTTTAACATTGCCACATCAGGTGTTCTGCAGCTTTGCACATACACAGCATTTAAAAATAGCCCCTAAAGCCCTGAATTTTTCAGTCTGGTGTTTTAGGATAAAGTTGTATGAGTGTCAGATTTTTATAGTTCTCCCACTGTCCCAGCCTGCTACTTTTAATTTCCAAGAACAGTTTAGGTGATCTATTTTACAGTCCACCTCTTGATGCCCTGCATATTTCAGGGCAAGATGTGAGCTTCAGCAATAGGGCAAAACCCTACAAAAAGGAGCAAAGGAGGACTGGAGTGACTCACACCAGCCCTGCATTAAAGACAATGTAATGTTGAACACTGCTGCTCGTTAAGGCTTATTTCCTACATCAGTTCGAGCTAATATATATAATGTGAATTTTAGTTGAAGTAAGAATCTGCCTTCCCTTCTACCAGTTTCATTGCAGAGTAGTCACCTCTGGTTAGGGGTGAAATTAAATACTAAGAATACAGTATCTGAAACTTGTAAACATAGTTTTCTTATGCTTTCCTCATGGAGTTTTCAGGCATTTTAAGCTTTAGACAGAAGTTGAGATGGAGGTTTCAGCATCTAAATTTTGAGCACAAGGTCCTTGTGGGTTCCTCAAGTGTTTCAGTCTCTGCATCTCATTTAACAGGAAATACGCTTTTCTTGACAACATCTATGCGTAGGAAAGAGACAATAACTAGTCTTGGTCTAATATTTGATCTGAGAACAGCATTCTTCTAAAGTATGTTGATCAATGGAAGTCCAAGTGTTTTATGGAAAATAATTTTAATGGACAATTTAGCAAACTGTTAACATTTTTTTTCAGATAACATTGAAAATTTCATTCTGGTAAGGTCAAAGTACTTTGTATTTTGATCTTAATATTGTTATATATAATTAATATGGAGATAAATAAAATCTGAAGTGTTATAGTCAAAACGAGTACTACCTTGAAACAAAGAAGTGCTTTAATCCTATCAAAGTGAAGCATGACCATAAAATTTTTTGAGAGTTCTGAAATCATGTAAAAGGAAATTTCTTGATCAGAAAATATTTAATTCCTACTTTTCTTTCCACTGAGTTGAAAAAAGAAGTCAGAATGTTGTAGTTTCTCCCTGACCACAAATTCTGCTATTATTTTTATATGGCTAGATAAGATGCAGACAGTGTATACTCCACAGGAAAATAATAAAATGGTATTGTAGGTGTGGTTTCTGTTACTATCTTATGCATGTGTAGAAAAGTTTCATCTTCAAAACTGCTGGCAAAGCAGTTTGCCTTCTAAACATGTAACAAATATGGCTTTTCTGCCTCTTTCTTTACATGGTTCCATGATTTGAGGTATCCTCCATTTCAGCCTGTTGCAGCTAGTTACAGAAAGGCATAAAATAAGGAGAAAAGGAGAATCAGATGGGGACACCTCTGTAGGAGAAGAGGTCAGTTGGGTTAGGAGTCATCAGTTGAAAACAAGCCAGTTGTTGCGAGGGATACTGAAGAAGGTTATAAAGTCATGGATGACACAGAGAAGGTATTAGAAATTAGTGGTAGCTTTTCCTCACTGTACAAAACCTAGACAATTGATTCAGTAAATTTTTTCACACATAGCAAATATAATTTGGGAGCTCATTGCCATTGGATGCTTTACATAACACAAGTATAAATGGTTTCATAAAACTATTAAAAAAATGTTTTTCACAGAGGAAATTCTGTCAAGAGCTATTAAACACACCCAGGCAAATGCAACTTCTGTTTCATATAGGTAAGCTGACAGCTGAAAGCTGAGAGCAAATATTTTGTGAAACGTTTTTCTGCACTTAGCTTAGTATTACTCTCTTTCTGTAAGCACCTGCCTGAAGATTATGTGAGCTTTTGGTTGCTCTCAGTACAGTTCTTCAAATATTTGGTGAGAACAAAACTCTTCAATACAGCAAATAAATTTTCAATGTACCTATAGTCACTGGATAGCCTGCATATATTTCAGAACCTTTCTGGCAAACAGGAATGGTTGATACTTTGGAAAACAAAATGTTATCAGCTTGTTCATGTGTGCCAATGATTAAACAGTAGTATCAACCTTTTATGTGAAAAAAAAAAATCCCTTTTTATTTGCTTGTTTCTAGCTAAACAATGACTATGCATCAAAGCAATCATAGACATCTTTTGTGAAAGTATGCTGTTAAATTATTGGATACTGGGATGGAAAACTCTTTTAGAAGCCACACATGCCTATGTCTACCTAAATTAAAAGAACAAAACCTTTCAGCAGAAACTTTTCTCAATAATTATAGAGAAACTAGACTTTCCAGTTTCATTGGGTAGTTCACTGAAACTGCAAAAAAATCCCTTTTCCTCAGGTTACAGCTCGCACAGTGTGAAGTTAGGAAAAAGCCCTCTTCAATGCATCATGCAATGCCAGTTATCATCATTCCTGTAAAGTTGTCACAAATGTTATAATTAGTGGCGCTAGCAAGGGCATTGTCTATGAGGTCAGCTTCACCATGTTCTGGCTGTTATAAGTACAATAGTTCTCTGAAAATTAAACTCTTTGTACTGTCTTCTGCCCTCCCATTCATGATGTTTTCCTTCTTCTTTTCAAATCTGAAAATGTGAGTTCTCTAGTGAGTATGTGTACTGCTTGTATTTCTGTAAAACTAAAATCAAAAAATCTGCCTTCTCTATTTTTCCTCTTTGTACAGGGGACTGAATTTTAAAGCTACTAACAGGGTGTTTTAGTTAATAGGAACAATGGCTACGGACAATGAGGCAGATGGCCCCACCACTGGTGCTAAATTTTCTTAAAAAGAAATTATGCCCTGTTTTGAGGAACCCTGTAACCAGTCCTACTCAGAAACGTAATTGCATACCTCTGAAAACTGATGAAGCTGGCTGTTCTCATTATTTCATTGGTGTTATGGGTTAGATTCCTTCTGGGGAAATTTTCCCATTAATACCATGAGATGATAGCAAAAATGAGGAAAGGAAAAGGTAACCCACTAAACTGAGACCAGAATTCCTTAGCGAAGGGTGAAGTGGAAGAATTCATTATTTTCAGCCTGAGAGCTAACGGCCCTGATCTTCGGGTGGTGGGGAGATTCCTGCTCCAGAATGGCTATGTGGAAGAGGGTGGGTAACACCAATGAGTGCCGAAGACAACAGGGCTGGGGGGTGCCTGCCTTCCCCCCTCCCCACTCTGGACAGTAAAAGCTCTGTGTGTGACCAGCCCAGCTCTCTCTGGTTTTCAGGAAGAAGGCCCAGCACTGCCCTGCTGGTGCTGTTTCTCCCCACACTCTCCCTCTCGCCCGGCAAACGGTGGAGAGATCCCGACTGCTGCCCCGGGACCACATCGCCTCTGCTGCTGTCGCTGCCTGGCCCGGCCCAGCCCCTGTGTCCAGGTGGGCTCCGCAGCAATCCCGGAGACTGAGAGCCCTGCCTGCACCGGTCCTCGCACAGAGCCTGCCCGTCTGTCCCTCCCCATCTCCCGTTGTTCCTGTATTGGACAAGTGACTCTCGCCCGTCTCAGCAGCAAACTTGGGAACCCCCGTGTGTGTGGTGACCCTGCAGGATCTGCCTGTTTCCCCCACAGCTGTGACTACACCGAGGAAAAATACACAGAGGGATGGAGGTTAGGGTTTGTAGGGGTGATATTTCTTGTTACTGTTGTGTTACTGTTTGTTCCTTTTATTTTATATATATCTATATATAAACAATTGTTGTTTTCTTTTTCTACACTTTTCACTAAAAAGCTTCTTGTTTTGAAGGGTATAGTAAAGTGGAGGAGGAGTTTCTTTCCATTCCAGGAAGGTTCTCATCTTTCCCTGGCAGGTATTCTCTTAACCTTAGATGATTGGGAAGGCGATTCTATAATCACACATGTTTTAAGGTACAGGAAAGAATTCTGATTTTCAGCCTAGCTTTATTGAAGTAGTAACAATTTCTTTTTCAAATAAGAAGCAATTGTACTTCCACAGAGGGCAGAGTGGCAGTGCCAAAAATGTCAGTGAAACATTATACTTTTATGGCAAGGGATTATTATAAAATCTTGTACACACATGTTTTCTGTTTCCTTTCTGGTTTTCTATCTTTTTAAATTGTTTTGGTCAAAGTCGTTTTTATATATATATATATATTATTTTTCTTTTGCTGTTTATTGGAAAGCCAGGAATAAGCTATTACATTATGACCTTTCTGTAGCATTTCCCATTGGGATATTAATGGGAGGTTATTTATCATTTTGCTGGGAAGGAATAGATTTCCTGTCTCTTCTCTTGGGGAAACCTTATTTTCAGTTGTTTCATTGACTAAATGTGCTCATTATTTAGTCTCAAGTCTATGCTTGGGGTGTAGCCCCTGTAATGATTAAGTTTTTCTAGCAAATCAACACTATGGAAAATGTTTATGATACTTAAATATGTCTCACAGTTCATTTATTTTTCCATGCTGTCTTGATTAACTTCAAGCATGCTTTTTCTTTTCTTTATTTGTTTCTATATCCAGTGGTGACATCGCAGTTGGAGCTTTCAAGAATAATTGTCACTGTTGCATTTTCATTACCATAAACACCCAGGACAGAGAAACTCTTTAATGAATAATTTCCTAAGGATAACTTTTACATGTTACTTGTACTTCTATCCTGAACTTTGCAGGATTTACAAAGAAGCTAGTTATTTAAAATCTTGCACAGTGCAAATTCACACACAATATGCATTGAGTGTTTTTTTGTCATTCAGATCCATTGTTCCCAAGTACATAATGATTTAACTACTCTGCAAAACTCCTTTAAAAAACTGGATATCATCCCTTCCCTTGAGCCAAACTACATTTTCAATCATATAAATTGTTACTTTGATTTAATGATGTAATTGTTTTTAATAATTTAATGACTAATGTAATTATTAAATTAATAATTTAATGACTAAGGTGGTATAGTAGTATGCCTTCTACATTCCCAGTTATCCTCCTGGTTAGGTATTTATTGTGAGCAGTAGCAGATTAGATATAAAGATTCCTGAGGGAAATGACTTTATATAAAGATAAATCGACATTTATTTCCTGGCTCTTTTTCAAGTTCTTTCCACCTCAGACTGATGTTCAGAATTCATCTTTCAGCACATAGGCTCCCAGGTGTGCACTGTAAGCTTTTGATTACATAAGTATACAGTAATAACTGAACTGATAAACAACAGGTCCTGAAATTGAACTTGCATATGGAACCCTTAATTACCTGCATTATTTAAGTTTCAGCTTCCTCTCTCACTGTGTTTTGGACTCCTCTACCTATTTTACTACAGGATGAATCTACTGATGAGACAAGTCTGCAAGGGTCTTGGATATCAGCTCACACATTCCACTTGGTGTTGAGGGCAGAAATCAGCCGTGGGACCTCTCCCATTTCAGCATTATAGACAAAGTACAGGCAACCCTAGGTGCACACAATAACATTTTCAAGGATTCTAAAAGAGTAACAAATGAAGAAATAGTGTTAGAAGGCAACAAAGTAAAACAAAAGCAGAGAAAATTGTTTTTCAGTGTCTTTTTCACAGTTGAAACAGAAGCTACAGATTATTTATTGTTACATAAAATGTTAAGAGGTTTTTGAAAGATTGAAACTGTAAGAACTGTAATAAGCTGCTAAATTCCAGGAAAACAGAAGAAAAATATTACATTCTCCCTTTTCCATATGAAAAGAATAAAGAGAAACTAAAATGAAGGGGAAAATTTAAAGCTA
The DNA here is from genome assembly GCA_013390005.1 of Calyptomena viridis. Lineage (NCBI taxonomy): Eukaryota > Metazoa > Chordata > Aves > Passeriformes > Eurylaimidae > Calyptomena > Calyptomena viridis. The sequence continues at coordinate 100,705 of WEIV01012174.1, forward strand.
TTAAATATACAGCTAAGCAATGGAATTGATTGCCGCAGCATGACACTCTGATCAGTATTTATTTTCATTTGTGACAGAAAAATGGGAAATGATGTGTACGAAAAAATTTCCTTGCAAAAAAATATTTTTAATTGCTCCTTGATTAATTAATGAAAATTTTCAATTTGGGACAATATTTTCTTGTTTTCTATATTTTCAAAATACCACAACTTCTTAGGAAAGGAAACACAAGGCAAGATCAAGTCTGAGATTTAAATTTTTACTTCTGAACCTAAATCCTTCCATAAGAATATAGAAAGACCTAGTATCAAATGCTTTCAAGCATAACCTGCCTTTTTCCTTTGTTGTCTTACAACAATTGCCGCTTTTCTTAAAAAAACCCCTTAAAATGTAGTGGACTCTGACCATCAGTGGATGCAGATACAGAGATAAACTCAGTCCCAGTCTGAAGGCAGAAGGCAGGAAATGAAATTCCTTAACCATAACAGGGCAGCCACATTGTAGAGCCAAGGTATAATATCCCTTACAATATCCCTATCAATTTTAACTGACATGTCAGAATCACAGGATCAATCACAGAAGGTTGGAAGGGACCACAGTGGGTCATCTGGCCCAACCCTCCTGCTCAAGTAGAGTCATGCGAGAGCACATTGCACAGAATTGAATTCAGACAGTTCTTGAATGTGAAAAAGACTCCACAGCCTCTCTGGCCAAACAGCTCCAGTGCACAATCACTGCACAGTAAAGTTCTTCTTCATGTTCAGGTTGAATTCCTATACATAGCTTTCTCCCCATTGCCTCTTGTCCTATTGCTTGTTATCACCTGTCAGGCTCCACCATCTTGACACCCTCCCTTCAGGTATTACATTGTCAGTCATCTCTTCTCAAGGATATACAGGCCCAGTTCCCTCAGTCTGTCTTCTTAGGAGAGATGCTCCAGTTCCTTAATCATTTTGTCACCCTCCACTGGGCCTGTTTGAGGAGCTTCATGTCTCTTTGTACTAAGAAGCCCAGGATACAACACTCCAGATGTGGCCTCACCAAGGCTGAGTAAAGGGGCAGGATCACCTCCCTCGAGGTGATTGCCTCGAGGCATTGCTGGCAATGCTCTTCCTCATGTGCCCCAGGATATCATTGGCCTTTTCAGCCGCAAGGGCACACTGCTGACTCAGGGACAGCTTGTTGTCCACCAGGACACTCAGGTCCTTCTCTGCAGAGCTGCTTTCCAGCAAATTGACCCCCAAACTGCACTGGTTCATGGGGTTATTCTTTCCCAAGGGCAGGACCCTGAATTTGCCTCTGTTGAACTTCAGACAGTTCTTTTCTGCCCATCTCTCCAACCTGTTGAGGTCCTTCTGAAGGGCTGCACAGCACTCTGAAATATTGGCATTGGCCACTCCTCCCGGCTTTATGTCACTAGTGATCTTGTTGAAGAGGCTTCTGTCCCTTCATCCAAGTCATTGGTGAATAAGTTAAACCATACTGAACCCAGTATTGAACCTCGAGGGACATCACCAATAACAGGCCTCCAACTAGACCCTGTGTCACTGATTACAGCCCTCTTGGATCTGCCATTCAGCCAATTCTCAACTCACCTTGCCATCTACTCGTTAAGTCCCCAATTCCTGAGTTTGCCTATGAGGATGCTGTGGGAGACAGTGTTGAGAGCTTTGCTGAAACCAAAGTAGACAATATCCACTGCTCTCTCCGCATCCATCCAGTAGTTGTTTCACGGTAGAAGGCAATCAGGTTGGTCAAGCATGATTTACATTTAGTGAATCCACATTGACCCCTCCTCATCATCCTCATGTCCTCCATGTGTATAGATATGGCATTCAGAATGAGGCGTTCCATGACCTTTGTAGAGACTGAGATGAGGTGACTGGTTGATTGTTTCCTGGGTTCTCCTTCTTGCCCTTTTTGAAGGCTGGATGACATTTGCTTTCTTCCAGTCCTCAGGCACCTCTCCTGATAACCAAAACCATGTAAAAGATATGATCATAAGTGAGCTCTCTATGGTGTCTATCAGCTCTGTCCACACTTGTCAGTCCATCTTGTCAGGGTCCATGGACTCCTGGATGTCAAGTTTGCCCAGGTGTTCTCTAACCCAATCCTCCTTGACCAAGGGAAAGTCAGCCTTCCAACCTTTCTTTACCCTGGTCTCATGGGTAAAGATTCCTGAAGACTAGTCTTGTCAGTGAAGACTGATGCAAAGAAGTTGTTCAGTAAATCTCACTCCTCTGCATCTCCTGTTACTAGACACCAGCCCCTGCGGCCCCACCTCCTCCCCATTTAATAATGGGGCCACATTATGTGTAGTTTTCCTTTTGTTACTGATGTATTCAAACTTGTCCTTGTCATCCTTAGCCAGAGTTAATTCCAGATGGTCCTTGGCCTCCTTTGTCTCATTTCTACATACTCCGATAACCTCTCTATATTCATTTCAAGTGGCTTGACCCAGCTTTCATCTCCCGTATATTTTCTGTTCATACTTGAGTAATGACAGGAGTTCTTTATTCATCCATGCAAGTCTCTTGTCCACTTTGCCTAATTTCTTGCTCATTGGGTTGCAAGGAAGGAATAATATCCAGTTTCATGCTAGATGGCAATTTCTTTATTTTCAAGGATTATACATAAGCATGGATACCATCTGAATCTCCATCAATTGAGGCTGACCTGAGCAGATATTGCCATTATATGAAGACATCCCACTTCTGTGCTGGCCTCTTCTCTGTACTGGTACCAATAGTTACAGCCTTGTGGCAAAGTGAATCAGAGCTTGATCCTAGCAAAATTAACCTGGAGTGCAAAAATGTTTACTTTTTAGCCTGGATGAAATCCACAACCATTTTGTATCCCATAAGTGTCAAGGCAGAATTACTATTTTCATTAGGCAAGATAAAAAAGTTAACCTGACTATGGAACCACAGCTTAAGTAGCATGAGGTTTTATCAGCCAACAAAGCTTTGAAATGAAATGTGAAGTGAAACTATCTACACATAGTCACTGCACAATATCTAAATATTACGGTCTTATGAGGGAACTAATGCTTTCCTCTGGACAAAAAAATAACAGAATGATGCCCACTTTAAAGAATATAGGTTGTTTGTCATTTCTGGAACAATTTGTAATTAGGGTATGAAATTCTCAAATCCTATAGCTAATTCCCTGGACTTCTGCGGTTTTGGGGTATAGTGAGACAGTGTGCCTAGCATGAAAAGTAATCTTCTTAGAAGCTTCTGAGCACTGGGTGTGCTCTGGTCATATAAGCCTAGATGAACTGTTGCAACTCTACAGCCAAGAAACCAAATCACAGTTGCATAGCTTAGATAATTTGATTGATCTAGACCCATACTGAAAATTTTTCTGGGATATAAAACTTTTCTGAATAGATTACAAACATTTTTAGTGAAAATTTCTTAATACCAGCACCAGGTTTTCTTTCTTGTAGAACTCAACACTTGATTCAGTATAAACCCAAGTATTCAGCGAAGAGCTAAACATACTATAATAATTAATCAGGGAAGTATTCAGCTTCTAATGAATAAATCAACTTCATAACTTATAGATAGAATATGCTAATCCATCCTCATCAATGTCAGAAATGTAATATAGGTTTTATCCAGCATTTCTTAAACAATATATTATTTAATAATTAATATATTAAATATATTAAATTAATTATTAANAGGACCCTGAATTTGCCTCTGTTGAACTTCAGACAGTTCTTTTCTGCCCATCTCTCCAACCTGTTGAGGTCCTTCTGAAGGGCTGCACAGCACTCTGAAATATTGGCATTGGCCACTCCTCCCGGCTTTATGTCACTAGTGATCTTGTTGAAGAGGCTTCTGTCCCTTCATCCAAGTCATTGGTGAATAAGTTAAACCATACTGAACCCAGTATTGAACCTCGAGGGACATCACCAATAACAGGCCTCCAACTAGACCCTGTGTCACTGATTACAGCCCTCTTGGATCTGCCATTCAGCCAATTCTCAACTCACCTTGCCATCTACTCGTTCAGTCCCCAATTCCTGAGTTTGCCTATGAGGATGCTGTGGGAGACAGTGTTGAGAGCTTTGCTGAAACCAAAGTAGACAATATCCACTGCTCTCTCCGCATCCATCCAGTAGTTGTTTCACGGTAGAAGGCAATCAGGTTGGTCAAGCATGATTTACATTTAGTGAATCCACATTGACCCCTCCTCATCATCCTCATGTCCTCCATGTGTATAGATATGGCATTCAGAATGAGGCGTTCCATGACCTTTGTAGAGACTGAGATGAGGTGACTGGTTGATTGTTTCCTGGGTTCTCCTTCTTGCCCTTTTTGAAGGCTGGATGACATTTGCTTTCTTCCAGTCCTTAGGCACCTCTCCTGATAACCAAAACCATGTAAAAAATATGATCATAAGTGAGCTCTCTATGGTGTCTATCAGCTCTGTCCACACTTGTCAGTCCATCTTGTCAGGGTCCATAGACTCCTGGATGTCAAGTTTGCCCAGGTGTTCTCTAACCCAATCCTCCTTGACCAAGGGAAAGTCAGCCTTCCAACCTTTCTTTACCCTGGTCTCATGGGTAAAGATTCCTGAAGACTAGTCTTGTCAGTGAAGACTGATGCAAAGAAGTTGTTCAGTAAATCTCACTCCTCTGCATCTCCTGTTACTAGACACCAGCCCCTGCGGCCCCACCTCCTCCCCATTTAATAATGGGGCCACATTATGTGTAGTTTTCCTTTTGTTACTGATGTATTCAAACTTGTCCTTGTCATCCTTAGCCAGAGTTAATTCCAGATGGTCCTTGGCCTCCTTTGTCTCATTTCTACATACTCCGATAACCTCTCTATATTCATTTCAAGTGGCTTGACCCAGCTTTCATCTCCCGTATATTTTCTGTTCATACTTGAGTAATGACAGGAGTTCTTTATTCATCCATGCAAGTCTCTTGTCCACTTTGCCTAATTTCTTGCTCATTGGGTTGCAAGGAAGGAATAATATCCAGTTTCATGCTAGATGGCAATTTCTTTATTTTCAAGGATTATACATAAGCATGGATACCATCTGAATCTCCATCAATTGAGGCTGACCTGAGCAGATATTGCCATTATATGAAGACATCCCACTTCTGTGCTGGCCTCTTCTCTGTACTGGTACCAATAGTTACAGCCTTGTGGCAAAGTGAATCAGAGCTTGATCCTAGCAAAATTAACCTGGAGTGCAAAAATGTTTACTTTTTAGCCTGGATGAAATCCACAACCATTTTGTATCCCATAAGTGTCAAGGCAGAATTACTATTTTCATTAGGCAAGATAAAAAAGTTAACCTGACTATGGAACCACAGCTTAAGTAGCATGAGGTTTTATCAGCCAACAAAGCTTTGAAATGAAATGTGAAGTGAAACTATCTACACATAGTCACTGCACAATATCTAAATATTACGGTCTTATGAGGGAACTAATGCTTTCCTCTGGACAAAAAAATAACAGAATGATGCCCACTTTAAAGAATATAGGTTGTTTGTCATTTCTGGAACAATTTGTAATTAGGGTATGAAATTCTCAAATCCTATAGCTAATTCCCTGGACTTCTGCGGTTTTGGGGTATAGTGAGACAGTGTGCCTAGCATGAAAAGTAATCTTCTTAGAAGCTTCTGAGCACTGGGTGTGCTCTGGTCATATAAGCCTAGATGAACTGTTGCAACTCTACAGCCAAGAAACCAAATCACAGTTGCATAGCTTAGATAATTTGATTGATCTAGACCCATACTGAAAATTTTTCTGGGATATAAAACTTTTCTGAATAGATTACAAACATTTTTAGTGAAAATTTCTTAATACCAGCACCAGGTTTTCTTTCTTGTAGAACTCAACACTTGATTCAGTATAAACCCAAGTATTCAGCGAAGAGCTAAACATACTATAATAATTAATCAGGGAAGTATTCAGCTTCTAATGAATAAATCAACTTCATAACTTATAGATAGAATATGCTAATCCATCCTCATCAATGTCAGAAATGTAATATAGGTTTTATCCAGCATTTCTTAAACAATATATTATTTAATAATTAATATATTAAATATATTAAATTAATTATTAATTATTGCATTAATTTGAATGGTGGTGAAAACATTTGGTATTTCTTTTGCCCATAGAAGGCACTTCTTTCTGAGTTGTCTTAATTTTGAAAGGTTTTACAATACCATATAATTACTCTATATTATTCACTCCACCAGCCTTGTTACTTGGCAGTATTCTGGAAGAGAATTTGCTGCCTTCTACATAAAACACTAGAGAAATTGACAAACTAATGAAAACTAATGAAAAGGACACACTGACTAAAGCATACACTGTTGCTTTTCCCCTTCAAGTTATGAACAGAGTACGTAGAAAAGGGTGAAGGCACATAATTGATTTAGAATCCTATAGAGCAGCATTTGACTCTTCTTGCAGGTTGAATGTAATCTAAAATTCAGAGAGTTAGGCTTCCCCTACTACATATTTTACATTAAACATTTGCTTCACAAGAAAAGCAAAATTAAACCTGAACAAGAATCTTGAATCCAGGATTTTATTCTTTCAAGGGACTAAATTTAGCAACAAGCTACAGAGTATATCTTCCTTTGGACTTTCCTGGACCCAGAAGCTTGGATTAACTACTGAAGATGAAAGACAAGAAGGAGATGAAGACTATGATCCATTCTATCCTTTGGTCATCATTCGGTTTTCTCTTTAATTTGGAAATCAAGTACTCTTAAGGGAGAAGTGGAACTTAGACTTTTAAGCGTAGAAAGGGCACTCAACCTTGGCCTCCAAGCTACTAAACAAATTCTCATATATAACTAGGTAAAGGTGACTACTATTTAGCTACTAGCATATTAAAAATAATCTGCCTATACAACACAACATCCTGAAAAAAAAATATCAGCCCCTGATGCATATAGGTGGTAAAACCTTCAGCTGTCAGACAGAGTTTGAATTGCTTGTTACAATTTGTCCTTAACATGAAGTTAAGGAGATGATGACTGTGGATCAGGTTTTCAAATAGTCGTTAAGCTGTGGAGATTACTACAACATCATAAACCTGTTATTTTTTACACAGTTTTAAAAACAGTCAGGAGTGCATTGGTCTAAGAAAAGCAAGAAAAATTCAACCTTTTCACAACAGATTTCCTCTGCATCAGAACTGATTTGATTGAAAGTCAAAAAATTTCTTGGAGAATAAGAGATTATTTAAAGGAAAAAGGTGAAAACCAGACTGTGATCATACCTTCATACAATTCATTCTAACTGTATATAATTCACAGGAGTGAATAAAAGAGAGAAATATTTTGGTCACATTTGCCAAATACATATTTGCTAGTTTACTTGACAGACCTTGCAGAGTTCAATAGGGAAATTAAATTCACTGTCATTGGCTGAACAGTAAGTTACAAAGACTGTAAGTAACAAAGACTGTGGGAAGTGGCCCTTGCATTCTTCTCTGGAAAATGTTTAAATATCAAAAGACAATTCCACTTTAAGATGATTTTAAGTAGAATTTAAGGAAATGGTGCAGAAGATATTACCTTAATTCTAATTTTCCTCGTCCCAGAGTGCTAAGGATAGATGGAGGTGGAGAAGAAATGGATGAGAGACTGCCTTACTTTTGATCTCTTTGCACTCCTTTCCCAGGTATATTCCAGGTCTCAAGACAGGAGAGAAAACTCAGTAACCAACAGCCTGAAAGGAACAACCTTTTGGCAAGAGGCCAAATAGAGGGGGAATATATATAAGAGGTGGCTTTTTAAATTGTTTTCTCTGTGACTGCATCTTTTTTAGGACATCATGTGGTAAAAGATTTACAACCTGCTGTTTAGCACAAAATTTAGTTTGAAGGAAACATCAAGTGAAGTTTCAGCAAAGCATGCTCTCTTTTCCTCTCTTTTGCTCCCCTCAGTAAATAGTATTTCTATCTATAAACGTCCATGTTGGAAGTGTCTCTTTAAGGGCATTTACAGACATCAATATAATAAACTTATTATATTGATATAGCTCTTTATCTTTATATATCTTTTCAATATCTTTATATATTAAAATAACTCTTTAATATTAAAAGTAACCATATGAAAGACAATGACAGCTTTCTTTCCTTGATTAAATATGGTGTAGTGGTTTGACCCTGGTTGAGCTCCAAGAACCCACTAAAGCCACTTTCTCACTCCCCCCTGCAAACGGACAGGAGAGAGAAAAAAAAAAACAGAGGGTTTCACAACTTTGAGATAAGGACCATAAGAAATCCCATTACCAATCACCGTCGTGGGCAAAACAGACTCCAAATGGGGCTATTAAGAATTTGTTATTATCAAGATCAGAGCTTATGAGTGAGAAGTACAATAAATCTTAAAGACACATTCCCCCCCCACCCCCTACTTCTAAGATCTACCTTCTCCCTCCCAGGGAGACGGGAGTGGGGTTTGCAGTCAGATATTGTTCTACCACGGCTCAGAGAGAGAGAAGTCCTTCCTCTGCTTCCCATGGGGTTCTCCACAAACTGCTCCAGCGTGAGTCCCCCACAGGCCACAAGTCCTACCAGGAGGAATCCTACTCCAGCATGAGCTCTTCTCCCCATGGGCTCTAGGCCTCTGCCAGGACCCTGCTCCAACATGGGCCTCCCAGGGGGTCACAGCCTCCTTCCAGCATCCACCTGCTCCAACATGGGTTCCTCCACGGGCTGCAGGTGGATCTCTGCTCCCCTGTGCTCCTCCATGGGCTGCAGGGGCACAGCTGCTTCACCATGGTCTTGACCACAGGCTGCAGGAGAACCTCAGCTCTGGTGCCTGGAGCACCTCCTCCCCCTCCTTCTCCACTGACCTTGGTGTGCTTATTGTTGTTGTTCACAATTTCTCACTCTGCTCTTCTCTAGCAGCCACATTCGTCTGCCTCCCTCTACTTTTTTTTCCCCTCTTAAATATGTTATCACTGAAGTGTTACTATGACTCTTGATTGGCCTGGCCTTGGCCAGTGGTGGGTCCATCCTGGAGCTGGCTGGCATTGGCTCTGCTGGAAATGGGGAAGTTTCAAGCAGCTTCTTGAAGAAGCCTCCCCCATAGGCCCCCCCACTACCAAAAACCTGGCCACAGAAACCCAATACATATGGATGGAGTTAAATGTGGAGTAATTTTTAAATGTTGAAATAAACATTATAAAAAATTATATAGCTCTGAACAATGAGCAAAGAATCAGTAATATTATATAAGTGCAGTAGTTAGTGTCAACAACGGAGTCTAAAAAAGCATTTAGCTTTCTATTTATGTTATTTACTCCATTTGGAAGTATCTAGTGCAGCAGGCGAAACACTCTCTAGAAACTTAAAACTATTTATTAGCCAGATGAACAATTGGTTTTCCAAATCATCAGTGCATCAAATAAACATACATTGTTCAAACTCACTGAAGTTCACAATATTCTAAATTTTTTCCAGTCTTGCCAGATGAAATAAAGGTCCACTGATTCTGTTCTATGTAAGATCACTGACCAGTGGCTGTGACTGAAAACCTATTTCAATTTAGTTCATGAAAATGAGAAAATCCCAACTACAAGAATGCTCCATTGAATGTACAGGTATGAAGAAATTCTCACATACCTGTTCTTTCTCAGATTAATGCTAGCTGACATGCCAGGTAAAAGCAAACCTTCAGAGAGAAGCAAAACTGTCATCTTAATTGCTGATGGACTAACTCTTTTTTTCCAGCCTATGTTGCAAAAGGTATTTATTCCTGTGCACTGAGTGATTTGTACTCCCGTACTCACAGCCCTTTAGTAATATTTTTCTTTTAACGCAGGTAGCGAACTTCTGATCAAGATAATTTTCCATGCATATGTGGGTTTTAGAATAACTTCAATTATACAAGAAATATTTCTGAGAGAGGAAGAGTATCATCTTAGTCTCAAAATATGTCTTCAAATTTTCACCACAGGCTCCAGCCTTGCCAATGCTACAGTAGAGCTACTGTTTAAAACAATTTTCCCATCAGCATTTGTATCAGAACACTGAAAATACAGACAACCATATATGGGCAATGCTGCAGGCTAATTTTTGTCTGAGCATGTGTAGAAGTAAGGCTGTGACTGGACATGGCCTGATTCTTGTGGCTGGACAAGGAGAAACTGATCTCTAGGTCATTGGGTGATTAATGTAAACAACATAGTGTGTTATATAGTTGTAACTGTGTAGGAAGAAGAAGGCAGACACCTTGCAGACTTCTTGCAAGGTGACACTCTGCCTGGTTATGAGACATTTGGCCAGGCAGAGAGACCTGTCCAGGCCCAGCCAGACGTACTGTCTGGGGGCATGGACACAGAGTCTGCTAGGAAGGTAATCTAGGCTTAGGATTAGGTTTAGATGCAGTAGAGATAGTTTAGTTAGGGCTAGGTTGTGGAATGTGAGTGCATGCAAGTAGTTTAATAAACACCTGAGAAACTTAATGAAGTCCTGCCTTCTCATCATGTTTTCTGCCACTTGGACCCCTGGGACACTACAACCATATATTTGGAAAAATGGAATTTGGAAATCTCTGGATTCCAGACTACACCCTCCAACTTTCCCTTACCAACTGAGCAGTACATTGTACAAGCCTGATACATAATAATATTAACACAATCTCATATTAAGTAGAATATATAGCTGTAACAGACACAGCAAATACTCCCAGAAATCATAGAATCAAAGAATCATTTAGATTGAAAAAGACCCTGAATATCGAGTCCAAACATTAACTGTCATGTGTTGACAGATTCCAACTGCAGCCCTTGGTTACTACGAAAGACCAATGACTGAGGATTACTGCCTGGAGTGACCCATAGCCATCATTCAGATGGACGGGCAGACAAGTCTGTCTGTCTGAGAGCATCAGTCTTGCAATGTGTGTGCAAATTGTTCCTTCCAGTGAGTAGCCCTCATTCTGAGCAATAAGATCCACTAATATGAACCACTCCTGGCACTTATGTGTTGCTCTCACTCATGCAGGCAAGTTGTCTAGACACTACTTGGGTGATGAACATTTTGGGATATCACAGGTGAGTGAAAGGTTTGAACAACACTGATTATTGTCACAAAAATTCACAAAATTTTAGTATTAGCCTAGATTTTTAGTGAAAGAAAAGTTTTTCTGTTTTTTTCTTTCATTTTTCCAAAATGCAGAATTCCTCAAAACAAAGTCTCTTAAAGAATATCTTCACTCATACAAGCCAGATTGTTACTCACTGCATTCTGTTCTAAAAATGGGTCTGTCAACAACTAAAGTGATGGAAGAATAAGTCATATCTTGGTTTAATTTTAGCAGGTCATGTGCAAGTGTAATATATTGATGTTGTGCATACTGTTATTTCATTGAACTGCTAGTGAACAGTTAACAGTTTTATTGTTGAATACATAGTTAATTGTGATAGTTAACCACTTTCTCCCCAATTATCTTTCATTCTAAATATTTTCTCAATTGTTGTGTAACTAATTCTCTACCCTCTTGTTGTATGACACCCAATGAGTGAGATTTAAATAATTAAATCTACATGCCTATAATAAGAATACCTAGATGCGAATAAGTCATTTGAATTTCCTTTCACAGTTATTAGAAACCTCATCACTGAGGTCAAGAGATAAGCACATTTGGGCCTATACTAAATAGGCATCCAAAGTAAATCAGATTACTCATTGTCTAAAATTGCCCATAAATGGAGGACAAGTTAACTCCCTCAGCAGTTGAGATCTATGCTTTAAGGATCTAAATTTTTGTTTCATGCTGTCTTTTCATTTATGGAATAGATCCTGAATTTACCTAAAAAAATTATTTTTGCACGGACTGTTTTTCAGCTATATCACTCCACACTAAGTGGGTATCAACATAGGCTAAAGTACCAGAGATTAAACTGACAGAGCTAATGAGTAAGTGTAGTGGTGTATTCTGTTTATCTGTTTATATGTTTTCATATGTGGTTCTGTAAACCCTAGCTTTGGACTGTTCTAGAACTGTATCCCCTTTCCAGTGTAACCCTACCCTCAGGCCTCCCATTCTCCTCACATATGGACCCACACCCCTCCCTGCTCTGACCTAAGGGCAGGACCCTGCCCCAAACCACTCCCATCCCTCCCTAAACCACTCCCCCCTCCCCTTCCCATTGGCCATTCCCTAATCCCCTCCCAGAAACCCCCTTATAAACCTGTGCAGACAGGAAGTCAGGTCAGATTCTCTCCTGGACTCCCTTGCTGATTGATCTCCTCTGGGGCCTTTCAGCAACAGAGAATCAATAAACTGAAAGTGTCCAACCAGGGTCTGCTTGTAACCTTTTTACCCTTCATTGATGCTTTCCTGGACTGACTAAGCTAGCAGGACCAAGAACCAACCCAGGAATTGCATCAAGTAAGGAAGAGAAGTACCTCAACACAAAGCCCAGTGCTCTTGGTGAACATTATATTGAATGCTGTTACTCCTGAAAGACTTTTGATATAGGTAGGTGATGCAGAAAGAGATCAAAAGTAGAAAAACTGTAGATGAAAAGTACATGGGTTCATCTGATCTAGCAAACAGAGAAGTCTAGTACACAATGACAGTCTATAGAGACATCAGGGTAGAAATCTAGAAAATGTGATCAAAATATTATAAGTAACTTAGGGTCATGATTGAAAAGTTTCCATCAGAACAGAAAATATAAAAACATTCCAACGAGTAAGGGAGGGCAGAAAAATAGTATTTTTTAACCATGACTGGGTATAAGACAGTTGTGGGTATAATACATGATGCTAGTTATACAAAGCCACAAGAGTCACTGATTCAGGACTTTCTCCATGCTTTGTGCTCCTAAAACACTTGAGAATCCTGAGCCTGACTTCTGTCCCCTCTTTCTTCTCTGTCTGCATCTTCCCAGAGCTTCCCTCCTAACCATTGATTTAGAAAGACCTGGGGGGTTATCCAAACCAAGATGCTTACTAGTTGTAGCACACACAGTATTTCCACAAGCAGAATGAGAAAACTGTACAAGGAGAAGCAATTTCTTTGAAACAGAACTTGGATTTGCATTTATTTTTATAATACTAAAAAGAGAAGAAGTAAAAAATAAAGCATTTAGATTTTTCCTTAATGAGAAACCTAACTTAATTGATTTTTTTTTGTTTCAAGTCAGGGGGAATTGATGAATACCACATCATATAAAAAGTATGACACTTCATTCTTTGGAGTTGTTATGGCAATAACTTGCATTTGTTGACCCGTCTTTAAATTTAGGGGGGTTTAATTAAAAAAAAAAAAAAAAAGCCAAACCAGAGCAACCACCTCTCATATTTATTTCCTAAGATAAACCTTTTCATTAATCACTGAAGCTAACAGTTGGACACAACCGGCTATGCTGATTAATGAAACGGTTTACCTAAGGAAATAGATATGAAAGGCTTTATAATCAATGTACTTTGAAACTAGGAAAAAAGCATATAAAAGCAGTAGAGAGGAACTAAGTTAAACATACCACTGATTTTTCTACACGATTTCTGTAGTCACCCCTTAACTGCCCTTTTTGTTTTGCATTTCACTGGTATTCTGAAAAAAATTGAAAACAACAAAAATATGGATATCAAATTATTATGTTCTGTTGTGAATGTTGAATTAGAGAGATAGTAAATTTTTACAAGACCAGTTTTCATTTTCATCACTCTTAATAAAAACAGGACCATGTTTAGTGTTTCCAGAGTGTTTAGGCCTTTCAAAAGACCTGCCCATTCTTCACCATTTCTATGGTTTTAGGTCAGGGAATTTGAAAAAAAAAAAAGGAAAAAAGAAAGAAAAGAAAAGAAAATCCTCCCCTTCATTCTAGTGAGACCTTTCCTGGATATCTCACAGAAATAGTACATATTCAATCCTGAGATTAGCTCAGTTGGTTAGGGCATGGTGCTAATGATGCCAAAGTTACAAGTTCAATCCCAGAATGGGCTATTTGCTTAAGAATTGGGCTTGATGATCCTTATGGGTCCCTTCCAACTCAAAATATTCTGTGATTCAAGGCATAATATTGAGAAAGCACAAATTTGTGAATGCAAACAAGGCTTAAAACAGAAAAACCATAAAAGAAAATTATATTTTTCATTGAACAAAATTGCCTATATTGAATTGTGTGAGGCTTCATAGCAATGTGTTACCATGAGAGAGTTGTTCAGTTTGGAAATATAAGGCAACAAAATTAAATGTTGGGTGGCACAGGGCGTTTTTTAGAAATTACTTTTAAGCCAAAGGAAGTGAAAGAGCATCATGCGCTACGTATATAAAAAGAATTTCTGAAGTTGTTCAGGGAATTGGGTAGTTTCTTTTCTTTAGTTGCACAATTTCATTGTTCTACACGCAGCTTTGAACATAGTTATATACAGTCATTATCTAGGACAGCAATTGAAACACCTCTCCTCATCACATAATTATATCTCTGGAGACAATTATGAATTCCATACTTACATTTTAAACTTTGAATATCATCTCCTGTGTCTAGGTTTGCATGAAGTTCAAACTGAAATTATTTATTCTTGGAAGTGTGTAGCAAGAGTGATATTGCCTGAATAAAACGTCCACAATATCTAAGACAAAGTGAGCAAAGAAAAAGAATAGTACGAAATAGAAAATTACTCTTCTATCTCTTGATGATTTTGTAACCCAAGCAACAAAAAACCTAGAGAAATAAGTAGTTGTGATATTCTGCCTCTTTTGTACAAAGTTGACTTAGATGAGAGAAATCATTAAAGGGATCAAATGTATTAGAGGGCTTATGTTGATTTCAATTCACTATATATAATCTGCTGCAGTTTGACATGGCAACTCGGACTTCTCAAGTGCAGAGGTCAGAGTATATAAGAACTGTATATAGAACAACTTTCACAATTATTCCTAATGAAGAGACTGTTCTATAGTTTATTTATGTAGCTTACTATTGACCGTAGAGATCATTTGGTGCACCAGTTAAACAGATTCTGCTTCAAATTTTTGCAAAAGTATGAAAATAGAAGGCAGATAAAAAATCTAAATAACTGCTGATGTTAGTTTTAAAAAATATGATAAAAGGGGAGGGGAAAGGACTTTAGAGGCAAAACTGAAAGACAGATATTAGTCAAAACAGGACTGTCAGATCTGGTGATGAAACCATAACTTTCTCCGAGACCAGAGCATCTTGTCAACTTCCCTTGCCACACCAATTACTTGGTTCAGCAAGCTGCATAACACTTTCTCACCTTGCTCCTTCTGGCTCATCCAAACCATTGCAGTTAGCAGTGTTACCTGGGTAAACATTCCCATAGTGAAGTTTGTGCTGAGGACACAGAAAAGAGAGCACAAAGGAGATGTAGGAAAAGGGCTGGTGTTATGGATGGCCAGAAGCGACGTGAGTTTTCTTTGCTTTAATAGCAGAAATTAGTGTATATTTTAAGAACAAAATGCAACTTGCCCATTAAACTACATTTTAAAAAGTGAGCAAAATGCTATATATAGACAAGGGGGAATTATTTGTAATTTTTTCTGTGTTTTCAAAAAATTCCTTTTGAAGTCCTTTTCAGAGAAATATGGTAACCTCTAGATGACATTTAATATAGTGATTAACGTATTTTATAACATAATATGGTGACATATTGATTAAAAACTAGTTTTAAGGAAAAAAAGTGAAGGGTAGGAATAAATTACTAGTTCACCAGGAAGAAAATTTTTAATCTGATATGCCTCAGGATGAGAATGATAAACATAATAGAACCAGTCTTAAATTTTACCCAGAGGCATATTCACGAAAGATAGATGTATGTGTGTGGACCCACAAAGGAATTTGAAGTTCTCTTGAGTTCATGTTGTAACTGTCTTCATAAAATAGGCATTGTTGTTCAAATGCTCTTGTGATATGAGTGGTTCAATGAAGGTTTGTGTAAATTTCCTTTAAACTCTTGAAAATTCTTTTATATTGCTATTTATACTGTATTTGAAGGTCAAGTATGGGGTGTCCTATCTCCATAAAGCAGAAAGACATATATCAAATGTCACATAGTGTATGGTGTATATCTCTTTAAACTCTAAAGAATGTCAGCATAGTCAAAATCACTTTATCTTTAAAAACATAATATAATTCTATTGGACATGATTCCTTGATGGAAACACAAAATCACAGTGGAGACTTACAATTTTTCCCTTCCTGTACTGAGATATCATTTTGGTAGTGACAACTTGCAATGAAAGAATATTACAGCAACCAATCCCCAAGGAGTTATTCAGGGTGACATCAACAAACAGCAGAAGAGAAAAGAAGTACCTAATTCCTAATCTTCATCAATGAAAACAAATTGTAATAAATGCTTTAAAAGCATTTGTTCTGTGGTAGTAACTCTCTCCTAGGATTAATCAATTAGATAGGAAAGAAATCTGTGCATGGAAACAAATATGGATTTGGGGAAGAAGGCCTAGCTTTCAGACAAAAGACAAAAGACAGATAGCACCTCTCAAGAACATAAAGATAGGAGAATCCAAAATTCATTATATGCAAAAAGTTATTATAAGCAAGGTGTCCTTGTCAGATGAGAAGGGGGAGAAATAGATGAGAGGGAGACATAGCTGCCATGGCTGCTGTATAAATATTGTGGTTGCTAAAAATACGTGTCATGGCTTCCATAGAAATATTGTTGTTGCTAAAAATAGTTGCTGCTCCTGTAGTTGTGGTATAAATGTGGCTGTGTAACCGCAATAAAGGAGGATTGGATTCAGCCTGCCCAAGCTGTCTCCGTTGCATGCTTCAAGATAAGATTATATATCAGGTTAAAAGATATGGATCACTTTATTTAAAGAACAGTCATGAAACACCGTAAATTTGCATGGAACAAGCATATATGAAAAGGGGACTGATATGCAAGGAGGTAAGTTGACTATTTTTTCAACAGCCTAACAAATGACTGGGCAAAAACCAGAAAAATCATACAGATTAATAGTTCAGCAAGTCTGCTGACAATACAAACCTGGCAGGGGTGGCTGATTTTCCAGAGCGCTGTGCAGAAGGGCCTCAACAGGTTGGAGAGATGGGCAGAAAAGAACTGCCTGAAGTTCAACAGAGGCAAATTTAGGGTCCTGCCCTTGGGGAAGAATAACCCCATGAACCAGTACAATCTGGGGGTCAATCTGCTGGATTGACCTGCCGGAGAAGGACCTGAGTGTCCTGGTGGACGACAAGCTGTCCCTGAGTCAACAGTGTACCCTTGTGGCCAAAAAGGCCAATGATATCCTGAGGCACATTAGGAAGAGCATTGCCAGCAGGTCAAGGGAGGTGATCCTGCCCTTCTACTTAGCCTTGGTGAAGCCACATCTGGAGTGTTGTATCCAGTCCTGGGCTCCTTAGTACAAGACAGATATGGAGCTCTTGGAGTTCCACCTGAATATGAGGAAGAACCTTATTGTGTAGGTGACTGTAAGTGTTAATTACTGAATGGACAGCTGATACAATACAGCTAACCTAACCTTCAAAAGAGGAAACAAGAGGAGCCTTTCAGTTTAAGTACCAATAAGGCTAAATTTTTTGGATGCTTATGTAAGGCCTGGTAGATAAGCATAGCTTGTTAGAGTAGGAGATAGTGCATGCTTTCTTTTATCCAAATATGGTTATGAAGAGCTTGTAGAAAAAAGGTATAAAAGGTGATAGTTTGAATCAATAAGGATATTTGAAAAGCACTCAGAGTCCATGAAGCAATACATCACAGGTGGCCACACACTGGAACCAATTACCCAAAGAAGAAATATCCTCACTGGAGATATTCACGAAACTGTCTGGACAGAATTCTGTGCCATGTACTCTGAGTAGGGAGATTGGAGCAGATGAAACATTCTCCAATTCTGTGAAAAACTGAGGAAGGTATACCATAACATTTTACTTTGGTTTTCTCTTTAGGATTAAGACTGATTAAGAAAGTATTGATAAAAAAATAAGATTGTGTTTTCACCCCTAAATTATCATTCATATTTCATGAATAGCTATGTGAATGATGACTTGGATTTGGCTTTACATGCATTATCATACTCATGGTCACTGATAAATGACAAAGGCAAATGAATACTACAGGATTCTTGTTGATTTCATGGAATGTTGGAATAATTAAGAAACATGAGGGCAAAGGAAATTCTTCATAGATAAAAGACAATACATGCATATTCATTCATACTTTAACATAGATTTTTCCAAAGTAGTTATAACATAGAATTATAGAGTTATTTAAGTTGGAAAAAATCTTTAAGATCTTCAAGTCTAACTGTTAGCCCAGCACAGCCAAGTCCACTACTAAACCATGTTCCCAAATGCCATATCTACACGTATTTTAAATACCTCCAGAGATGGTGACTCAATCACTTCCCTAGGTAGTCCATTCCAATGCCTGACCACCCTTTTGGTGAAGAAATTTTTCCTAACATATAATCTAAACTTCCTGTGGCGCAAATTAAGGCAATTTTCTCTTGTTATATTGCTTGATAATTGGGAGAAGAGTCCAAATTTCACCTGGCTCAAACCTCCTTTGTTGTAGAGAATTATAAGTTCTCCTGGAGCCTCCTTTTCTGCAGGCTAAACACCTCCAACTCCCTCAGCCACTCCTCAACAGTTTATCAGCTGTCTATGGCCAGTGGCAGCAGTGATTTGAACTATAGTAGACTCTAAAGAGTTATTTGTACCCATTTACTAACAAAAGCTGAAATCAGTACATTTTTAGAAATGAATAAACAAACTGGAATCCAAACTGGAAGCATATCTGTCAAAGTGTACCGCTAGATGTTGTGGCACACTTCTGACTACCAGCAGCAGACATTGGACAACAAGTGGGAGAGAGACGCTGTAAGAATTCAGTGTATTAAATGTTGGAACCAGCAGCACAGTGTGTTCCAAATTTTCAAAAAAAAATTCCCAAAAAAAGAATGTTTTGCTTAAATATACGATCTTGCAGTAGCTAGGGTTTTTTGTATATGATACCATAGACAGTTTTCTTCCATTTTTTTTTCCTTTGTGGCTACAGAAACATGGTGCTTATAAAGAGTAAATATTACTTATTAAGAGAGACTAATAAATTTCCCTTATTTAAAGAATAAGTCAGAAGAATTTTGATAGTCAGTTTCAAAAGATTACTATTTGAACCTGGTCCTTTCGGTATTTGATAGCATCTGGAAGGGAGTTAGCTTCTATAGGTAACAGCAATTAGCAATCTTGATTTTACAGATCCTTGGTAACTAGAAAATGTGGTCAGATAAGTTTCTGATGAATACTTAGGTTAATTATGGCAACATATATGTGCAATGAAACAGCTAACATTAGTTACTGTTGGTGACAAATATCAAATTACAAAAGACATTGGATGGATGTGAATGAGTAACTCTGGAATCCTCAGGGAATGAAGTGCAGTAGCTGAGTATGTGCAGTGAGACAAGAAATCACTAGAGAACAAATCATCTCCCAAAGTAGCACATATCACAGAGCAATACAATATTTTCCCTCTCCTTCGCTGGCCTTGATTTAAGCTCCTTATAAAATTACAGAATTTGCAGATCTATTTTATTAAAAACTCTATTAAAACTTAAATGAATGTTAGCAAAGGATTTTTGAGGTGATTCAAATAATTCTAAAATTAGATAGAGGTATTCAGCTGAGTATCATACATTATGAGAATTCATAATATGATTCTGTGTCATTTGCTTCATAGCTTGAAAGAATTTTTCTATATTATTTAATGAAGGATATATCCAAAGTTTGTAAAAAACTTTTACTTTCCCAGGGATATTGTGCACTCATCTTTGCACCTTTTTCTCTTTAAATTAACTAAAACATCCAAGATTATTTTGACACCATCAGGTCTGAAAGCAAAAGCACTTCCTTTTGTTACAGAAAAGGAAAAAAATATGCTCAATGTGATAAAAGGAACAATCACATTTATTTCTTTATAAATGCAAGGATAATAGCTCCTAGCTGACATGTGTGCTAGTGTTCTGACAACCCACAAAATAGGAGGAAATCAGTTTGGCACAAACTATGAACCAAACTTCTGAACTATGGTATCACTGTATCCTGTGATGTGCTCTGGCACTTCTTTAAAGGCCTTGTCTAAGCATGCCAGACTCACTTTCCAATATTATCACATTTGCTTTCTGTGGGAAAGACCTGATAACTTTCAGTTTTCATTAGAGCTTTTTTTTTGCTTTTTATGGGAGAATTTGTTCCCAGTCCAAATCTGTGATCAGATTTTGCCTCAAGTGGAGCATGGACAGGCAGGCACAATAGATGACTCCCTCTTCTTCCTAAAATGACTACTCAGCCCTGCTCTGGAAAGTAGCTATCAACATACTATGGTTATTTTCATATAATAATAACCTCTACTTCTGATGCTATTCCTATTTCTTTTAAATAGGGTATTCATTTTAGTGAGCCTTCCAAAATGGTTGTCCTGAGACATTGGTGATACCAAGCTTCCCTTTTTACTATCTCTAGTGAGGCAAGAGAGGAATGGGATCTCAACGCTCAATATCTTGTTGATCTATATGGATCACATTTTTCCATTCTCTTCATTCACTAACAACAACAAAAAAATCAATCATCCACTCAGCTCCACTTTTAACAGTAGCATAAGTTTGTGTAAATATTTAATAAGTAGCAGTTGTGTTTCATTTTAATTTTTATATGTTCCATGTCCTCAATTAATGGGCAGGTACTGTTAGGAATTTTAGATTAAGACAAACAGCCTGCACCTTCCCTATCCAAATAGGTAACATTACTTCTTTGACAACTGGTTTATTATTCTGGCACTTTACTGACTCTTGAATATATTAGATTTGCCCTTAAAAATGAACAGAAAACCCTCTATTTCACAGTTTCTAACTGAATCTAGAATACGAATTTAACATGACAACTTCTCATGGGCCAATTAATTCTTCCAAGCTATTTACTTGGATGAATATTTACTAAGTTGGCAGAGGAAACATTTGACATAGGTAGGTTTGGCCATGGAATCTCAGGTTTAGCAGGTTGTTTTACTTAAAGTACTGTTAAATTCAAATCTCCTCTACTCAGACTTGTATACAAGCTATCTCAAAATCCATTTAGCAACTGTTAATCAAAATCTGTTCAGTTTTTAAAAATCAGGGCACTGTATTTAGGTGCAAATATACCTTTAATAATCATAGTTGGGCTAAAGCTGAGCTTTGCTGAAGTTGAACTTTAAGAGTGATGAAGGTGCCAATGCAAAAAAACCAATGTGATCCAAAAAACTCTCGCTTGACTGTTGCTTGATTCAGTTGCAAAAGGGAAAACAAAGCCCTGGCATGTTTAGGGGCCAATCCCACACTTTGGAGAGATTGTACCACTGTTAAGTTTGTCCCTTTGGAACAATTTAACAATTCATGCAGTGCTTCTGGAAGGGATGAGGAAGCTGCAGTGCATGATGCTGCACTGGGCAGGGACAAACAATCACTGAACCCCTAGTTATGTACTTTTAGCTGCTTTGTCCTATATTGAATGTAAAACTCAGACCCTACTTATTTTGGGAAGTAGACTTGTTTGGGAGCTGGAAGACCTGTGCTTTGGCTTCATTGCCCAATTTCTAAATTACTGTCTAAATATGGTAAGTCAGTGTAAAATGCATAAATGCCTCTTGAAGAGCCTGAACCCAGAACTGTACTCTCCATTAACACACCTTAATTGGAAGATGTGTAGTAATTGAAATCTTGATTTTTCATCCTTCTCTGGCTATAAAACAGCTAGGACATTTTTCTGCATCACATCACAACAGCTGCACTGGAAAGGACAGTAACACCCATCTCTGATCCCTGCCCTGCACAACAATGCTTAGCACTTGCTGATGGCATGGGAAAGCACATAAGCTTTAATTTGCTTTATTTATAGGTTGAAATTGGCCTTGGCTCTCTGATTGCTGAAATGACTTTTCTAACCATGTTAAAAGATAAGAGTGATTTCTCAGTCATCCAGGGAGCAAGGAGTGTCTACAAGTATCTAAAATCTATTGCAGTTCCTCTCTGAAGTCTGAAAGCAGGGACAACTTCAATTCACAGCTTTTGCTCAGTATTTTCTACTGGCTAACTCCATCCAGCTTCCTGGCCTCTGTACATGCTGGCTTAAGGTGCTTCTCTGTCACTCTGGGTGAATTCCTCCTGGGTTTCTAGCTGCTTTTTGGGCAAGCACATAAAGGCACTGTCATTCAACAGTTTGGATCAGGAANTGACTCAGTCAAGATTTAGAATCTACACTTTAGCAAGAACAGGGAGACACACAGACAAAAAAAGTCTGAGAAACTTTAATTCTAATTTTGGATCTGACCACAGCTGTTAATGAAGGGAACTAAATCTGATCCTCTCCTTTCCAATAATTCAATTGCTTTGATTCATGTCAATGGAACCTTAAGTAACTTAAATTGTTTTCTCCAAACAAATTCTAATGGTTC
>WEIV01012176.1:0-14928 GCA_013390005.1 Calyptomena viridis
CACGGTTGGACCATTGCTGATGGTCCTCATCTCCAGCACCAAGCTCAGCTTTTGTGAGCATCCCTCCTCAGGATGCTGGCTTCCCATACTTTTACTGTCTTGGGGGGTCCTAGCTCTCCTCATTGCCCAATGGGCTCTCCATTGATGGGAAGCTCATGAAGCCCTGGGATGGATTTCAGGAGCTGGAGCCTGGCAGGCTGGGGCAGGGGGAAGAGGAAGGAGGATGCTCTGGTGTGACTGCCAGTGTTGTCCACTGTGGAAGGAGCTGGTTGTCTCCCCTGTGCCACATCCGTGTGTGCCCCTGGCTCTTTCTCCTCACAGGCATTCCTCCCTTTGCTGAAGAAGGCTGCCCAGGGGAGCCCGGGGTCAGGCCTGAGCTGCAGCAAGGCAGCCATCTTCAACGTGTCCAGCTCTGCAGGCTCCATTGAGGATGTTTATTTGTGGGAACTGGCACATACCGCTGCAGCAAGGTATGCACTTTGCTGAATATAGGTCCAACCATCACTTCTCAGCAAACTATTCCCCAAACCCTTCACTGTCTCCTCCCTCGGTTCCTCAGTGTCTCTAGGCTGTCACTGAGGTCCTGTTGGTCACTGCACTCCTGTCATAGTTGGCCCCTGGTGTGGTCTGCACATGTCCCCTTGCAGCCCCCCTTCCCCTCCCATCCCTGCCCTGTCTCCCCACAGGCTGCTCTGAACATGCTGACCAAGTGCCAGTCCCTGGCATACCAAGAGCTGAGCATCCTCTGTCTTGCTCTCCACCCTGGCTGGGTGCAAACCGACTTGGGGGGCTCAGGACCAGTTAAGGTAAGAGATGTTCTGTCCATGGTCTAGAAGAACCTCCTTATCTGGGAATGCAGATCTTCCTGGGAACTGAACAGTCCCAGGCATGCTGAGCTTTGCAGGAGCTCCTGAGCAGATACCCTGGAGGCATATGAGAGAAGCAGATGAGTGACTGGAAACTCTTCTTGCCTTGTGCTGGCCTCTCCTCACTCATGCCAGAGAACTCCAAGCCTTGAGCAATGATCTGCTCCAGGGCAGACCCTGGCCTGACTTTGGGCACACAACTATTTCTTGCTCTTCCCCGCAGCCCCCCCTGACAGTAGACGCCAGCGTGCAAGGGATGCTGAAGGTTCTCTCCTCCATCTCTGAGAAGCAGACTGGGGCCTTCCTGGACTGGGAATTGAAGGTTGTGCCGTGGTGAGATGCCAGTTCAGGATGCAACAGGGCCCTGTGCTGCAGCTCCCACCTGTCTCAGATCCTCAGTAAACCCCTACCAAGAGCCCTTGTCTCTGCCATGTGCTGTCAACTTGTGCATCGGCCCCTTCACATATGTCCCACTCCTCATCCCGGGGTGCAGTGGTGTCCACAGCTGCCCTTTTGACCCATGGCTTGCACTGGCATCTCCACGGAGAGACTCCAGGCACTAGCCCAGAATGGCTGGCACTGCCAATGAGCAGGGAGGGGAAGGGGTCTTGGCATGGCCCTGTGCTGAGGGGACACCAGCTGTTTGAGCTGTGGGTGTGGTGGACGTGACACTTGGCTGTATGATGGCACTAGCCACAGTGACAGCCTGGGCTGAGGAGCCTTGGCCCCATGCTGACACTTCCCCGGACTGGATCATGCCCCTTTCTCTATGCCATCCTGGATCTTGTGTGGGCTTGGATGCTATATGCTATCATCCCTCTCTCTGTCTCTGCACATTTCCAGAGCCTCCATCCCCATGCACAAACATGCAGACTTTGGATCTGATCTTGAGACTTCAGGACCAAGCACCCCTGCCTTCCTTGAGAGTTGGGGGTTCCACAGGGGTCTTGCTGTCCCTCTCCTGCACAGCCCAGTACATTCTCTATCCCCATGTCTGTCTTCACCCAGCCATGATGGATGGCCACACACAAGCTCCTCTGTTCCTGAATCTCCACAGCCAATCACCTCTCATCAAGTTCTGGGCAGCCTAGAAGAAAAACAGTCTTGCCAGCATGACCCGGGTATGGGTGGGCAGGAGGGGGCAAATTTCCGAGCCAGAACATGGCTGTGAAGGCAGGAAATGGGACTTGGCCCTGGGATAAAACACTGGCACCACTTGCCTGAAAGGTCCGGTCCCAGGGAATGGGCAATGGCCTGGAAGAGGGAAGAGCAAGGCAGGGAATGTCTGCTCATGGCCATCTGGGGCATGGCCTGGCTCAGGGGACCCAGGGAAGGGGGATGAGATCAGCCTGTTCCCCGTGCGATGTGTGTCTGATTTGGAAAGCCCATCTTGTAAAGCTGTCAAACCTACCTGAGCCATGGAGCTTCCCATATGCCTTCCACATGCTACTCCCCTCCTCCTCACCCAAACCAGCCTCACCTGGGTCATAGCACCGGCTTTCGCAGGGCAGCAGAATTTGCCTGAAAAAGCTAAGTGATTTTTGCCCTTTGGCAGTGAGGATGGGCTTCCAGTCAGGGCATACATGCTGGAGTTCAAAGGTCTGGAGAAGTTGTAGCTGGATGCAAGGGTTGATGCAAGCCCTGAGTGGGTGGTGTCTATGGAAAACACTATAAAGGAAACATTAGGGAGCTGAGCAAGCAGTGTGAGCTGGAGCAGAGGAAGGAGATGCAATATGGGAGAGCTTTGTGTCACCTCTGTCCTGGTAACTGAGGCCAACCGGGGCCTTGGCCTGGGGCTCATGAAGCATTTCCTGGGAATGCCAAACCCACCCCAGTGAGTCTTTGCAGGCTGTCGGGACCCCAAGGGACAGCGAGCAGGGTTGCTTGGCTCTGCCGTGCTGGAAGCACCATCTCAGCTGATCTCTTTGTACCACCCTTGTGTGTCTGATTTGACAGACTTTCTTTTTTAACCTACTTC
The DNA here is from genome assembly GCA_013390005.1 of Calyptomena viridis. Classification (NCBI taxonomy): domain Eukaryota; kingdom Metazoa; phylum Chordata; class Aves; order Passeriformes; family Eurylaimidae; genus Calyptomena; species Calyptomena viridis. The sequence goes on from WEIV01012176.1 coordinate 2,845, forward strand.
CTCTCAAACCAGTTTGTCTTTGTGCAGAGGAGGTTGTGGTGTTCCTAGAATGACTCCTTGTGTTTGGCTTGATGTGGAGGGCTGAAACACTTCAGTGTTACAACCTCTCTTGGATGCTTTCACCAACCTGTCTGACTGAGGTGCTTTGCTCATTTTAGCCTTTATTTCTAATAGCACATGTTCATTCTGGTATCTGGGATTGGAGGTGATGGGTGTGTTTGTAAATCTCAGAGGGATGGGGGGAGGTTGAGACAGGGTTTTCTGTGAATTTTTGAAGGCCAGTGGGGTTTTAGCTTGGTTTTCTTGCAAGAAAACCGCACAGAAACTTCTTGGGTTGATGTATCCTTTTTCATGTCTCTTCATCTGCACGAGATTGTGTCTGGGGATGAAGTGAAGGTGGGTTTTGTGTTGGAAAGCAGGTGGCTGTTCTGCACAAGTGCCTTCCCTTGGTGTTTCCCCTCATTCCTAAATCCTTGCTTTTCCCAGCTGTCTTTCAGAGAGTGCTCCTGGAGCTGGAGGTGTGCCCTGAAAAGGATATTCTCTCTGCTTCAGAAAGGTAAGTGCAGAGGGACTCTTGCAAAGGGAATAATCCAAGAGTCTCCCACCCAAATTAGGGCAAAGCACTGAAAATTAGGAAGTAGATAAACAGCCGCTGTAGGATACAAGTGCCTGTTGACTGCTGTGATTTGTCCTGAGTTAAGCACTGCTGGAATGAGGGATGTATGTTAATTTGAGGAATGCCAAGCTGGACAGGGCTTGGAACAACCTGGTCTAGTGAAAAGTGTCCCTGCCCATGGCAGAGGATGGAACTGGATGAGCCTGAAGGTCCCTTCCAAACCATTCTGGGGTTCTGTGAAGCTCACCAACACAGCCTGCATGTGCAGCCCTTCCAAATAACTTGGCACAAACCCTCTCTGTTTCCAGAACCAAGAGCTGATGGGCATTGGGATGGGTGGGATCTGCTGGAGGACTCTTCATATCTGTACCTACATGGTGCTTTTATCCTATCACACATCATTCATCACACTTGATGTATGAGCTTCCTTTTGCATCAAGTGAAAGGCACCATCCAAGTAGATTTCCCACCCTCTTTGTCATATTCCAGACAGGATTTCCATCACTGGGCCTTCTATCAGCAGTATCTTCCTGCACCTTCTGCTGCTGCTGGCTGTGATGGAGACCTGGAGAAGGCATGGGGAATGCCATCCTGGATTCCTCACAGAGGTATTCTGTGTCATGACTTCCATCTCTGCTGATGACCTTGAAGCCATGAACTGGAAGCTTGTCCCTTCCATGGGGCTGTGGAAGCCATTCCCTTCTGTTCTGGCTGGAAGTGGGAGCTGGGAAGAGGCCCTGTGTGACTCACCAGTCTTTGCATAAGGATCTTGCTTTGGGTGACAGAGGTCTGGGGCTGCAGCCACAGAGAGGCCCTAGTCTGGCTCTCTTTTTTTTTAGGTTGACTTTGTACTCAGATTTGTTTGGCCAGATAAGCATCAATTCCCTGGGGGAGTGGCTGGAGCTGGAAAATTAGGAGGGAGGTTAGGGGAGAGCTGCTGTCTCAGCTACAGCTTATTTAAGGCACATCAATGTTTGAGCTCTGTATTCATCTGAAGCATCTGACTGTGTTTGATCTGTGCTCTGCCCTGGGCTAACAGGGTTAGTGACCTGGCGTGTCCCTTCATTTCAGGCTGGACCTGGGCGGTTGTGGCCAGTCAAAGATGTCGCTCAGTCCTGAGATTCTCTGCAGGCTGCAGGCGATTTCAGACTGTGATGTGTTACCTGGGTGTTCAGTCCTTCAACTGGACCAAAGTATTCCCTTACACCTTGGTGTTTGTGAGGCTCCATTCAGCTCTGGAGGAAGAGCCGGGGAGAGAAACATCTTGAGCAAACAGAGCTGGGAGGTTATTCCAAGTAAAATGAGTAAAAAAAACCCCCACAATAATCTCAAGGCATGTTATCACTAGAAAGGTTAGAGGGGACAAAATCTACTCGAGGGAGCATGGTGGGGTGGGAGCAGGATGTGCAGTGGACTTTGATTGATCCAGCTTGGATGAGACTTGGAGGAACCTGATCTAGTGAAATGTGTCCCTGCCCATGGGGTGACCCCCAAGGGGTTGGAACTGGGTGATCTTTAAGGTCCCTTCCAACCCAAACCATTCCATGATGCAGCTTCCCCCTCTTTCTGCTGACCCCTGTGTTTGCCTGGTTTGATGATGGAGGCGCTGCCTTGCTCCAATGCCCAGTTCCATGAGGGAATCCAGGCTGCCAGGTGAGGGGAGTGACTTGGGCTAAATTTTTAAAGTCCTTTAACAAAGCGCTTCATGTACAGCCTTGTGAGGGTTCCTTTCTGCTTTCATGCAACTAAAGCCCAAGTCAAATGACTTGTCCTGTCTGACACTTGGGAAGGAGTGGATTTTCAGATGGCTCTGGAATGGTCCCTGGAGATCTTGCAGTGCGTGGAAGAGAAGGGCACATCCTGCCCACTGCTCTTCCATTCATTAGGGAGAGGTGAGTCCTGTCCCCAGGGGATGGAAGGGGAGGTTGGGTGTTGGCCAGATGAGCCCATTGCTCAGGTTAGAATTTACCTGTGGGAAGAGGCTGCTGGGCTTTGGAAGCAGCACAAAAAATACTGGAGTAAAAGCTGTTTCTACCCCAGAGCATGGTGACCCAGCTGCTGATCAGGATTGAGTTGGTAACCCAGGTGGTGATCAGGAACAACTGAACTCAGTTTTGTTCCTCGTGGTAGGGAAAACCTGAGAGGATAACTCCTTTCTCTTGCTGGTCACCACCCCACTGCAGCAGAATTTACTGTGGGCTGGAAGAAAACACTGTAGCCCTGTGCTGCTCTGGAAGTGTGAAAGGTGAGGCCCACTGAAAGTGCTCAGGGATTCTCTCTGTCCTTCCAGCTATCGGGAAATACCACATCCTGCACAGTGCCTCGGACTGTCACATCCAGCTCCTGCCTGTTGCATTCTACAGGTAAAGCCCTGCTGGGCTGGGAAGGAGGGGTGAGGGGATGTGGGTGGTGGTTTGCACCTACAGCAGGTGGCACAGAGGTGAGCAGTTGCCTCTTACCTGAGGGAACACCTATCAGGGCAGGATTGCTGCTTAAGGAGCCCTGTATCTTTTGCTAAAGAATTTTGTAAGAAGTTTCCCTTCAGCCTTGTGCTCCCAACAGGGGTGTCCTGCCTGCCTTCCCTTTCTGGGGTGACCCTGCACACAATGGGACTTGTAAATCCGACATGGGCAGAGAAGCAGCTGCTTTTGCCTTGTTCCTGTGTGTGTTTCCCATGGAGCCAGGGCTAACAGAGCCCCTGTGTGACCTCCTCCAGCCTCACCCCTTGTTTCCACCAAGAGCTGCTCTGGTGAGAGCTGACTTTCCTCTGTGTGGCACTCCAGCTGTACATCCAGCTGCTCCGGCTCTTTGTGGAAGGGGAGGTCCTGCCACAGTCTGATCAAGACCCCACAGAGCACATGAGTGAAACTTGGACTCATTTTTTTCTCCTGTCACAGAATTGTGGAATGGTTTGGGTTGGAAGGGACACTAACACTCATCTCGTTCTATCCCCTGCCATGAGCAGGGACACCTTCCACTATCCCAGGTAGCACCAACCTGGCCTTGGACACTTCCAGGGATGGGGCAGCCACAGTTTCTATGGGCAACCTGTGCCAGGGCCTCCCTACCCTCACAGGGAAAAGTTTCCTCCCACTATCCCATCTAAATCTACTCTTTTTCAGCTTCAAGCCTGTTGTAACTGATCCTACTGTGCCACTTGCAGCATCCCTCCTGTTCCTATCTTCCTGTGCAGAGCAGAGGCAGCTCGTGCGGGTGCCTTTGCAGGCACCAGGCTGCTCACCCCCCAGGGAGGGGAGAGGAGCTGCTGGAGCTGCTCCCAAATCCCAAACTCCTCCCTGTCCTCTGAGCTGTGCAGGCTGTGACAGCCCAGTTGTGGGGTCGTGGCTCCCACTTCCCCTCTGCAGTAGGGACTGGGCTGAGGGTGGTGTTTGCTTGGCCCCCATGGCCATTGTCTCTCCCGTGACATGCAGGATCCCTTGGAGGTGATCTCCGTGGCCCGACGGTTCCTGCTGGGAGCCATCCCACACTGTCCTGCCCAGAGCTTTGGGAACGTACAGCCGGTACGTTCGGATGTTTTTGCCTCTTCTCCCAGTGCGTGAGAGCTGGGAGTGCTCCTGCTGCTGCCTGTGCAGCCTTCCTGGGGGACTGATCCCTACCTCTGCCACGCTCTGAGCTTCCCTCCCTCACCTGGGAGTGCTCCCTGCTTCCCTGCCACATTCGGGAGCAGGAGGACACTTGGTGCTCAGCCTGTGCCATGGCCACATCCTCCACCGTTCCCAGCACATCAAACCCTGCCCTCATGTGGTCATTCCTGCCTGGCCTGAGGGAAACATCAGACACAGCCAAGTGCAAGTGCTGAGGTTTCCCCCTTCTCTGCCTGTGCTTAGCTGGGGGGCAGCAAAACGCTCAGGGATGGCTGGAACTGGCTTTGAGGAAACACGAGCAGGTCTAAACTGGCTCTCTGCCCTCTCTCCAGCTCCTGGGCACCTGTGAAGAACTCGACCCGGACCTGGGAGCCACCCTCCTGCACTTCTCCCAGCCTGCTGTGGCCATGGAGCTAGAGGAAGAGCTGGAACTGCTCTGAGCAAGGGGCAGCCACTGGCACAGAACACTGACAGGACACACAAGGTGCCACCTTTCTCACCTGGGCCACTTTTTCCAAATTACTTTGTAAATAATTTATTACAAGCATAACCATGAAGCTCTTGTTACAATAAAAAGTAGGTTACAAATTTCAGTTTAGACTTGCTTTGGGAATCAATTATGTTTGTTTCTTTTTTTCCTTTTCTTTTTTTTTTTTTCCAAAACAAAATGTCTGCTTAAAGTTGTCCCACTGTCCTCTGTCCCCCTCAAGCCCCTGAGGGCAGCTCTGTGCAGGCAGGGAACAGTTGTGGCCAACTTGGTTTCTATGTGTGCGTGGGGACGGGGACACGAAGGGGGTGCTGCCAACATCCCTTCCTCTGGGATTAGACACTCTTAGTACAACACTGCTGAATCAGACGTGGGCATGGAAATCACTGCATGAGAACAAGCCTTTTCTGAGCAAGCTGAAGCTAATTCCACGGAGTTTTTTGGGAGACTAAAACACAGATTAAAAATCTCCACTCTGCCGTACGGATTCTATGGGGCTGGACTGGGAATGGCTCCCTGTGTCCCTCAGGTGGGCTCCTGCTGCGCTGTCACTTCTGGCTTCACCACTTGGCTTTCTGGAGTCCCTGACGTAGTGAGGAGGAGGATGGGCTCTGGCTCCAGCAGCTTGGCTTTGTCCTGAGTCTGGATCAGAGGGTGCACCATGGACATGTGGACGTTGAGGTTATGGGCTTTCTCAAAGCGCTTCCCGCACTGGTCGCAGGCGAATTCCAGCTCGGCCTCAGCTTTGTGTTTGGTCATGTGGTACTTGAGGGACGCACGCTGGCGGCACTGGAACCCACAGATCTCACACCTGCAAGGCAAGGGGGGCTCAGCCTGGAGCTGGAGCAGGCGTTGGGGATGGACATTTCACTGAATCATGGAATAATGGGATTATTTGGGTTGGAAGGGACCTAAAAGCCCATCTCATTCCACCCCCTGCCACTAGACCAAGTTGCTCCAATCCGGCCTTGAACACCTGCATGGATGGGGAGTCCACAACCTCTCTGGGAAACCTTTGTCAGGCCCTCCCCACCCTCACAGGGAAGAATTCCTTCCCAATATCCCATCTAACTCTGCCCTCTGGCAGTGGGAAGCCATTCCCACTTCTCCTCTCCATCCAGATCCTTGTCCCAAGTCCCTCTCCAACTCTCTTGGAGCCCCTTTATGCACTGGAAGGTTTCCCCAGAGCCTTTTCTCCTCCAGGCTGAACACCCCCAGTTCTCTCAGCCTTTCCTCATAGGAGTTCCATCCTGCTCCTCCTTTATCCCCTTTAAAGCAGTCCAGCCAGGATGCTACAGCTCCAGGCAGGGTTTTTATCCCAGAATTACTGCACCAGGGTCAGTGGCTGATGCCTTTGATCCCTGTTGGTGTGGAGGGAGGGCTGGAATCACTTACTGCAGGGGCTTTGCTCCCGAGTGCCGCATCTGATGGACCGAGAGGTGTTTGCGTTGCTTAAAGGTCTGCCCACACTCATCACAGATATAATTCCGTACCTCTGCAACAGGAAACGGGACAGAGTCATGGAGTCTGCCTGGCTCTCGAAACATGCAACGTACACGCAGCTGCCCACGTTCCCTGCTGGAGTCTGAATTCCTCTCCTGCCTCACAGCCCCTGCACAAGTTCCAGGTTTACAGTCCTGCCCCTGCTCCCAGAGCCCTCCCGTAGCACCTCTGTGCCTCATGCCTTGAGGTTTTGGGTGTTTGTGACCTGTCACCTGCTGGGACACACCTGTGTGGATGAGCTTGACGTGCCGCTGCAGGTACCTGTCAATCATGAACACCTTGTTGCAGCCTGGGTGAGGACAGGGCCTCTCCCGCACCTCTTCATGGTGCTCCTTGATGTGTTTCTGTAAAGCAAGGACAGAGCTGCTGACAGGGAAAAACTCAGATCCCAAAAAAGCAGGAACATCATGTGAAAAAACACGATTTGCCTCCCAATCCACCCCTGACAGCAGGGGCTTTAAGTGGACACAGAGGAGCCTGTTCCAAGGGCTGCTGGGAGCCAGCAGCAGCCTTGCAGGACAGGAGGAGCAGGGAGAGGCAGAGCATATTGGAAAAGCCTGAGATTCCCAGGAGCTGCTTTAGTGGCTCACTGCCTCCTGTGGAGCAAGGCTGGGAATTAAACCCACTGGGGATCCTCTCCTCACATCAAATTACTGGCAGTTACTGGTTGGGACAGGAGCAGACCCTGAACTCACCTTCATGCCATCGGCCCCTCTGTAGACAGCAGTGCAGCCCTGGTAAGGACACTTGTAGATGGTGGGCAGCTCCTCCCTGGAAGCAGAGCTGTGTGAGGTAGAGTGGGCACAGGGCTGGGGCCCAGCCCTGCTGGAGCCTCCTTACCGTTCACATTTGATTTTTTTTTTCCAGCCTGGCTTAGGCCCCGGCTTCTTCCTTATTTTGGGCTCTTCCACCTTCTTTGCTTCTTTGCTGTCACTTTTCTTCCCAGAAACCCTCCAAAAAGGAACCAGAACAGTGGTTTAAGACTTGATCTTGGTTTTACTCCTCCCACTTAAATGTCCCTGAGTGTTAGACCTGGGTTGATGCTTAACCTGGCAATGCAGCACATACAGCCCCAGCCCCAGGTACATGAGCTGGGCTGCAGCTGTGCCAGGCCTGGGGAGGAAGGATGTGGCCCAGCTTCACCTCAATGGGGAGCTCGGGGGCATCACTGTGATCCCCAGGCAGGAAATGTGTAGGGAACCAAGCCATAAAGGAAAAGTAATGGGGTACCAGCCCCCCCAACCCACCCTGAGGGCCCCTTACTTCTTGTCAGGGTAAGGCTCAAAGGAGTCATCTGAAGATTGCACGTTTCTTTTCTCACTTTCATCGTCGCTCAAGAAGTCCCTGAGAGAGAAAACACCTTTTACCAATGTGGCACCTGGACGGCCCTTTGGCACCAGCAGTTCCCTGTTCCCAGCACATCCATCCCCACCACACGGCGCAGCAGCCGCTCCATGTTCTCCTCCCCAGCCTCTCCCCAAACAAACAGCACCAGTGAATGCAGCAAAGACCCAAAGCAGGTCCTTTCAGGGCTAAATGTCTGCAAGAATAATCGAACCACTGTCAGGAGAACAAAAAAACGGCTGTTACTGAATGGATCTATTCATGGGTGAGGGATGTGGCTCCGCTTCCTCTACTGGGAGAAGGAATTTTGTGGAGCAAGAAATGTCACATAATTGTCTGGTGCAGGTTAATGAAGCTGTGGGTCATTCTGTGTTCCCTCAAACATAGCAGCCACGTGGGTTGTGGTTTTTCTTTTTCCTCCTTTTAGGTCTTAAACCATACAAGAAGCAATTAATTCCTGAAGTCAGGAAATGAGCAATAAATTGTTGTCACTTTTAACGTGACAGCTGGCAGGTTCAGCTGACACTGGAGTCACTCTGCACTTGGCCCTTTAGACTTGGAATGCCTGGATTTGTGTATTTACAGCCTGCATTGGAAGGACTGACCCAAATCTTTGCGCACACAGGCTGTGGAGCTGCCAGTGTCCCTCCCGCTCCCACTTCCCAGTGAATTGATCTCCCTGGGAGCAAACAGGGTGGTTTTTCCACGTGCCACCCCGTGCCTGCATTCCTGCTCCCACTGCTCTTACGCAGCCCCAGCTATGGAGGGAATTGCTCCGAGCCTGAGGGGCTGGAGGAGCAGCAGCACAGACTGAACAAGGCCCTGACACAGCTCCTTCCCCACCACAGAGAGGGGATGAAATAGGGCCAGGACTGCTGGAAGCAGCCAACAAACATGGATCACATGTGTGTGCAACCACTGCAGCAGAGCAGGGGGGCTCAGAGCCTCAGTGCCATGAGCTCCATGACAGCCACGGCAGAGCCACTGGTTCCGAGGGGCTGCCAGGGCTGGGGCACTGCTGGAGAAAGAGCTCTCCCAGCTGGGGCAGTTCACACTGGCAAAGAAGACATTTAGGCTATTTTAAACCCACTCTTCTCTCACCCCTCAGAAAGGTCACTGAACTCGTCTTTTACCCGCTCATCCGACGTTGCAGACAGAACCTGCTTCCCACTCAACTGTCCTAGGGAATGAAGGAGAACACGGTGCGTTACAAGGAAAAGCAGCAGACCCACAGCTGCCGAGGAGGAACCGACCCCTCCAGATGTGCTCGGCGTGGTCACACCATGGGAAACATGTGCTCCATGATGAGCCAGTGATTCTTTAAACCAAACTGTCCTGTGTGCTTCGAGATGGCTCTCCCTGTGCCTGAGGACAGGACAGCTTTGACCTTGCAGCTCCCAAGATCAGATTTTGGATCCCTTTGTGACATACATAAGTGAAAGACACATCCCCAGGTGAGTCCTGGCTGCTATTCCCATGTCCAGCAGCAGACATCTCCTGTGGGTGCTGGAACTAAACAGGGCCCCACTTCTGGAATTCAAAATAGGTTCTAACTCCTCACTTCAAAAAGTGGAGTTTGGGGCTGTTCAGCAGCAAACCCATGTTCACCCAGCCCAAACCTGTCTGGCAGTTTTCCTTTGGCGATAGAAGGGGCTCCTGGTGTTCAGCATCAGCTGCAGTGGAGCAGGGAAACCCAACTTTGGGGCTGAGTAGAAAGAAACGTTTGGCAAGTGTGGAGCTGGAGAACCAGGGACTGATCTGCACCCCTCAATGGGCACGTGTCCCTGGGAAGAGCATGGCAGGGGGATCTGGCCCTTCTGTCAGAGGGGGAACAGTGCATGGGGTGAGGAGTGTGACCCCATGTTTCCCTGTCCTTTCTGCAAGGCTCCACGTCCCCCTCCATGATTGGAGGCAATTTTCTGGGCAGCTGGCAGTTCCCAGTTGGATCTGTGCCCTCCTTGAGGAGCAGCAGTCTCCAGGAATGGGACACTCCAGCCCTCATTGCTCACTGAGCCACCTCTCCAGCTCCCTACCCTTCCCCAGAGGGAGATCAGGAGTCAAATCCCTTACCCGTGGCACTGCTCAGCAGGGAGACGGGCTGTGGCAGGGGCTGCTCCCGTACGGAGGCCGTGCTGTCCAGCTCCGAGTGCGATGGATCCCCGTCCTGTGGTGCCTCCTTCTCCATGTTCAGTGGCACCGCTGTGGTCCCTTTGTTCACGGGCTGCTGGCAAGGAGCTGTCCTTACTGGAGCATGCTGGGCTTTGGGACCAGGAACAGCCTCGGCATTGTCCGCCCCAGCCCCGTTGTCAGTCAAGCGCTGCTGTGCCGGGCCCTTGCTCCACTCGCGTTTCACAGCCAAGGCGCTGTCGAGGAGCGCGGTGCTGCAGTCCGAGTCCGTGTCCATGATGTAGTCGTGGCCATCCCCACAGCCCCACACTGCACGGATGATGCCGCAGTACTCGGAGGAGAGGACGCTCCGCAGGCCGGGCACCGAGGAGCAGCTCCCGGCGTGGGCGTGTGCCCACATCACCAGGCTGTGCAGGCACTGCGGGCTGGACGTGATCAGGTCAACTGTCCAGGGGAGAGGCAGCACAGTCAGGCCTGGGGACAGCAAAGGGCAGTGGGGGACACGAAGGGGACGGGGATGTGGAGCTGCCACCCTGGGGCTGCCCCAGAAGGCAGGTGGGAGCCACCCTAAGGGGCGGCACCCAGGTGGGCTGGAGTGGGGCAGCCCCAGCACCTGCCACGATCACAGAATCAATTAGGTTGGAAAAGAGCTCTGAGATCATCGAGTCCAATCTGTGACTGATCACTACATTGTCAGTCAGACCAGAGCACTGAGTGTCACATCCAGTTTTTACTTAAACACCTCCAGGGACAATGACTCCACCACATCCCTCCATCATCCACTTTGCAGCTGAAAGTGTATTTCCAATTGTCCCCAGTGTCTGACAGCAGCTAGGAAAGGCCCAGCACTGCAACCCAAACCTGCTCCACCTACTCTTTGCACCCCAGAAGAACCTGTGCCTGTTTGGACCAGCTTGGGAAGGCAAGGATCCTCCCAGAAAGCCAGAGGAGGAAGGGGAACCACAATGAGCCATGTCGAAGGACATCAGAACGGCTCTGCATGTGGTCATTCCCTGCCACCCATCAACCCCAGCTGGTGGCATGGCAGAAGGAGAAGGGGAGCAGCTCCAGGAACGGGCACTCACCCAGAAACGAGGCACCTCCTTCCACACCCGGCTGTGCCTGGGCCGCGCCATTCCTGCAAAAACCAGAGCGGCACAGTGGGATTTGGGGGTTACGGAGGGACACGTGGCGACACGCGGCATCGCGCTGCTCCCGGCAGGGAAGAAAGGCCACCTACTTTCCTTTGGACTTGGCGTGGCCCGTGGGCGAGGTGTTCACCCTCTGGATGAAGGTCCGGAGGACGCTGCGGCACTTGTAGAACTGGGCATGGCATTTCTTGCAGACAAACTGCGGCAGCGCCGGGTCCTGCCGCACCGCCACCCCCACCAGTCGCTGGAAGTCGGTGAAGAACACCTGGTCCACGCGCCGCTGCTTCTCCGAGTTCTCCCCCACCACGGGCACCTTCCCGAAGGCATTGCGCAGGCTCCTGGAGGAGAACTTCCCGTGGCACAGACGACAGTACCCGGTGCTCAGGGCTCTGCCAATTCCTGCCGAGAGGGATCGAACGCGGCTGCTGGGTGACAGCACTGACACACCTGGAGATGTTCCCCTTCCCTTCATCCTGCTGCATCCAAAGCCCTGCCTTCAGCAAAACAGGCGAGAAGAGACTCCCTTCCCCCTGACCCTTCCCACAGCATCTGACCCCAAATCAGCCTTTGCGGCCCCAGTGTCCCAGCAGAGGAGCTTCCACCTCACTGTGGTGTTCCTGGGGCTCTGCCAATGCCATCCCCCGGTTTCAGTTCTTCCCCTTTCCCGGTGTTTATCAGCATTTACAGCCAGCATCGTGTCCCTCGGCCACCCCAGCATCTACAGTGCCCTGGAGCCGGGGACACACAGCTCCCGACCTGGAGTAGCAGGGCAGCATGCAAAGTGTCTCCCAGTTCACTGACTCGTGGCATTCCCACTCTGGAATACTCTCCATCCCGCTGCTGCACCCAGACCGTTCGTCAGTGCGAGAAGCCCCATCACAGCCTCTTCCCAGCCCTGATCCAACCCGGACACTCAACGGAGCCGTTGGAGATCCCACTTATCTCCTGCCCCAGCCCCAGTGTGCCCGGATATCGGCCACCACCAAACCCCAAACCGGGATGGCGGGAGGGTCCCGGTCCCCCCAAACCAGGGCAGGCAGCGCCCGAGCCCCCCGGGATGGCGGGAGGTTCCCCCGCTCCCCCTCCTTACCTCGCCGTTACCGGCACCCTCCGTGCTTTGGAGGGGAAGAAATTCCACGCAAACGGGCAAATTCTGACCTGCCGCCCTCTCGGCACCGAGCCCCGGGATGCGGGGTCTGTCCCCACCCCGGGGACTCGCTCGTGCCCGGCCCCCCGCCGCCCCCTCAGCCC
>WEIV01012176.1:24333-36761 GCA_013390005.1 Calyptomena viridis
CGAGGAGGGGGGCTGAGGGCGGGGGCAGGAGCCGGGACTATCGGCCGGGACGTGTGGGCGAGGCTCCCGGTGTCCTGGTCCCGCCGTGTCACTGACGCTATGTTCTCCTTCCCTTCCAGACACGCTCTTCCAGCTGAAGGTGAGGGCAGTGGCCGCTCCGCCTTCTCTCCGTCCCGTATCGCCGGGCCCGGGAGGCTCCCGGGGCCGGTTCCGCCGCTGGCTCGAGCCCATCGGGACCATCACCGGAGGAGGCCGCGGCTGTGGGGGTGACCGGGGTGTCCGAGGGTGCTGTGGGCACAGGATCTGGCAGCCGTGGCCAATGAGAGGCAGCTGGACTGGGACAGGCAGGAACCGGCACGGTGACACAAGGAATGGCTTCCCAGTGCCAGAGGGCAGGGATAGATAGAATATTGGGAAGGAATTTTTCCCTGTGAGGGTGGTGAGGCCCTGGCACAAGTTGCCCAGAGAAGCTGTGGCTGCCTCATCCCTGGAAGTGTCCAAGGCCAGGTTGGAGCAACTTGGGATAGTGGAAGGTCTCCCTGCCCATGGCAGGGGGTGGGATGGGATGGTGTGTGAGGTCCTTCCCAACCCAAACCATCCCTTGACTCAGTCCCTGTCCCACTGTTTCCCACAGTTCACAGCAAAGCAGCTGGAGAAACTCGCCAAGAAAGCCGAGAAGGACTCCAAGGCTGAGCAAGCCAAGGTCAAAAAGGTGGGTGGGGGCTCATCCTGCCAGAGCTCAGTTCCCCATGGGGCCTTGGAGATCCCTTCTCCCACCCTGTGGGAGCAGGGAAGGCACAGGTTCCCCCCTCCCCACCCACCTGGGGGCACGTGGCACATCCAGTGACACCAGGAGGGATTTTAATTCCTGCTCAAGGGCATTCCCAGCTTCCAGGAATCCCAGTTTCCTGCTGGCAATCTATCAGGCAGGAAGCTGTGGAGGGTCTCTGAGGGGTTCCCTGTGTCCCAGGCCCTGCAGCAGAAGAACGTGGAGTGTGCCCGGGTTTATGCCGAGAATGCCATCCGAAAGAAGAACGAGGGGCTCAACTGGCTCCGAATGGCTTCCCGGGTGGATGCTGTGGCCTCCAAGGTGCAGACAGCCGTCACCATGAAGGGGGTAAGAGCCTCCAGGGCATTTGGGAATTTGGGATGGGGCTGTGCCCACATGGAGCTTCCCCTCGTGCTGCCTCCAATTACCTCGGGCTTCCTCATCCCAAAAACAACCCCACCAAGCTTCATCCCATTGGGAGTGGCATCACAGCAGGGCTGGATTCTTCCATAACCCTCAGAGCACCCCTGAAGGAATTTCCTGTTGCAGGTGACAAAAAACATGGCGCAGGTGACCAAGGCCTTGGACAAGGCCCTGAGCTCCATGGACCTGCAGAAGGTGTCGGCAGTGATGGATAAATTCGAGCAGCAGGTGCAGAATTTGGATGTTCACACATCGGTGAGTGCTGGGAGCCCTGGGGGTGGGATGGGAGGGATCCCCAGCAGGTCCTGGGCTGGGTGACATGGGCTGTGTGTATCTCAGGTCATGGAGGACTCCATGAGCTCTGCCACCACGCTGAGCACGCCGCAGGAGCAGGTGGACAGTCTGATTGTGCAGATTGCCGAGGAGAACGGGCTGGAGATCATGGACCAGCTCAGCCAACTGCCCGAGGGGGCCTCGGCCGTGGGCGAGAGCTCCGTGCGCTCCCAGGAGGACCAGCTGTCCCGGAGGTTGGTTCTCGCTGGCTCTTGGCAGTGCCAGTGCTTCCAGGGATTCCTCACTGGTGTGAAGGGAAGGAGTTGGCCCATCCTGGGGGGCTGAGCCCCCTCCTTTGTGCTCAGGAAAGTCCCCAAGGGGGAAAGGGCTCAAGTGGGGCCACTTTGGGCTGGAAGGGGGCAAGTTTGGCGCTGGGCAGTGGTAGGTGGGGGGCAGGACGGATGGGTGGGGGGCAGAACAGGCTCCCCAGCTCTGTACTCACTCTCATGCAGCTGCTCCAGTCAAGGAGCACTTAGTACTTCCTGGCAAGCGGCTTTGGAAGAGGTGATCTGCCTGGAACTGCTCCAGGAAGAGCTGCTCCACTTCCTCCCCACCTCCCACAGAGCCACCACGGGTCCATCAGCCCTGAAGCTGTGGCCTGGGGACAGCGTGGGCAGAGGGACCAGGACAGCCCAGGGACCAGGAAAAGAAGAGTTGGGAGTCTGTTTTCTGTAGTGCCTTGTCTGTCCATGACAGACACCCCGAGTTCACCCTTGGTCTCCAGGGCAGGATTTCTGGGAGGTTCCTGGGCAGAGGGGTTCCCTGGGCACACTGGCTGCAGGCTGCTCCCGAGCCATGGCTGCTCCTGCTGCTCTCACCCCTCTCCTGCTCTCCCTTCCAGGTTGGCTGCCCTACGGAACTGAGGGTTCCCATGGCCCCTGTGGATGGCACCGGTGGAATGGCCACGGGTGGAGGGACTGGGACCCCCTCCCACTGCCCTCCCCAGCCCCTCCCGCCTCGGGACTCTTCCTTTGGGGAATGACAGCCCTTCCCCGAGCAGGCGCCAATCCAGGCGGGGCTCTGGCTGCTCCCAGGGCTAAGGAATGCTTTGCTGGGTCTGATTTTGGGGAGGGTTAATTTGGGGGGTGCTGCTGGTGCCTGGCAGCTTTCCTTGTCCCACTGCTGATGGAACACTAAGGGGATTTTCCTGGTCCCCTACTCCTCTGTTTTTCCCTGTTCTGGACTGGGCTGTGGGTTGGGTTCCTAGGGAGCTGTTGGGGAGGAGCAGGGAGATCCCTGTGAGGTTCCCTGTCCCCTGCAGCGCTGTGGGAAGGGCCCTGTGCCCGGCTGTGGGTCTGGGGAGGTCGGTGCCTTGCAGGAAGGGGTGGTGACACCATGGAATCCCTCCCAGTCACTGTCCCTGTGCCCATTGCTGCTCTGTGTCCTGCTGGGCCGACCCCCTCAGCCCCACCACGAAGTGCCCTTTGGAAAACCCACCCTGTGCGTGTCAATCCACACATTCCCCAGCCAGTGCCAGCTGGAAATGGTTATCCCGGCCCTGACCTCCAGTTTGGAACAGGGAGGACATGTCCTGCACTAGGAGCAGATTGCAGCAGCTGTGGTGGCCACAGACATCCCCCAAGTGTCCCCCGCCGGATGGGTGTGACAGGGAATGTTAAGCCATCCTGGATCAGCTCTGCCTCGCTCCCTGGGCCTTGTCCCTGGACATCTGCTGTCCCCTCTCACTGCTGGCACTGGGCTGGGAGCGGGGCCTGCTCCCTGTGTCCCCTCTTGCTGCTTAGCCCTTGTCACCTTCCCCTGGGGCTGGAGGTGTTTGTGCCCCTCCCGTGTGATCCTCGGAGCTCCTGGATTGCTGGAAGCTCGTCCGGAAGGAAGCGCTGTTTTCCTTTGGCTCTCTCAGGAGGAACTTTGACCTCTGGGTGGCTGTGATGTGGAGGGGGCCCCAGGGTCACCTCCCCAGCACTCAACAACACAAACACTTCCCGCTGTTTGATTATTTTTCTCGAGTTCAGTGGCCTTGGCAGCGTGTGGTTGGTGACACGGAGCCTTCCTCCCCAAGGAAGAGGTGGCTTTGGATCTTGTGCCACCTCCCGATGGGCCTGGCAGGAAGCAGGAGGACCCTGGAAACTTGTGCCTGGCCTCTGCCCACCTGCACAGTGTCCCCGTGGGGTTGGGGGCCCTGGGTTGTGTCTCAGTGGTTTCATTGGTGATGTTTTTTTAAAGCTTGTTTGATTTGCCTTCTTCTTCCCCTGACTGTGTCCATCCCCTTCCATGGATTTAAATAAACAATCCCTGAACCTCCTCTGTGTTTTGTGGAGTTTGGAGGTGGGGGAGGCCTGTGGTCCCTGCCCTGGGGCAGGACCTGGTGCCGAGGGGCTGCTCTCGAGCTGAGGAGAGGAGGAGGAAGGGGCTGTTCCTGCTCCCACAGCCTCTGCCCATCCAGGGGCCGGGAAGTGGGAAGGGGTACCAGCTCTGGCAGTGCTGGAAGGGCCCCATCCCCTTCTTGTGGCCCAATTGGGGCGACCGGGGTGAGCAGGAGTTCAGTGAAGCTGAGGCAGCTGGAGCCCAGCTCCTTTCCCCAGTGGGGTTGGGTCAGTCAACCCAGCTCCCTGTGCTGTCCCCCGGCCCTTGTGGGACAAGCCAGACCCCCCCACGGGACATCCTGGGATTGTCAACACACCGAGGGATCCCTCAGTGCTCTGCACGGCGGTCCTGCCATCGGCACCTGCCCACAACAGCCTGGGTGTGGGGCTGCGGGGATGCTGGTGCAGCCTTTTGCCTTCCCATCCCTTCCCTGTCCCCATCCCTTCTCCATCCCCATTCTGTTCCCCGTTCCTATCCCTTCCCCGTGCCCTCTCCGGGCTGGCAGACGAGGTTCTGCGTCGCAGCCAAATCCCGAATGCCACAGGAAGATGGCTCTCCTTCCCCTGCCTGTTCTCCCGCCTCCGCTCCGAAGACAGGCTGTTCTCGAATGTGAGAGGAAATTGCCAAGGAGATAATTGAGTAGCCAATTAATTAGCTAATGATTAATGGAAGCATCCTGCGGAGGCAGCGCTGCCGCCCTGGCCAGGTGTTGCCGGGATGTGTCACTCCCGGATACGGCTTCCTGGTGCCCGCGGTGGGCACCCACCGGGACCCAGCTCCTCCGCCCCGCCGGTGGCTTGCCGGGGTGGCCGGTGACATGCTCCTGTGGCTCATCACCTCCAGCCAGGAGCTGGTGGGCGCTGGGGCGGGGGGTCCTCGCGGGGTCCCACACGGACACTGCTGACGCTGCTGGAGCCACGGTTTTATTTTGCCGCTGGTTCCGGCGGGGAGGGGCGCAGGATTGTGCCCAGCCCGGCAGCTCCCCGGCCGGGTACCAGGGCCATGGTGGCAGCCGGGTGCTAAGAGAGCAGGGAGAGGAGCAGAGCCAGTGCCAGCGGCAGCGCCAGGGCTGCCGGCGGGAGCCGGGCAGTGCCAGCACCGCTGGAATATCCGTATCTGGTCCTGCACGTCCCCTCCAGCTCCTCGAAGGCGATGGGTGTCTCTTGGGCAGCTGTGCCCTGCAAGGTCCTCTTCACCTGCCATGGAGACAGGCTGGGCTCCTGCTGCGAGGGGCAGTGCCCAGGCCCCACACAGCCCCTGCCACCCTGTACGTCCCTTTTGCCACCCTACACCATTGCACACATGTCCCTGCTCATCCATCCTGTGCCCCACATGTCCTTGTGCCACCCCGTGCCCCCATAAATCCCTGACTGCCGTACATCCTGATGTGCCACCTGTCTCTGCTGCCCCATGTGTCTCCACGCCTCAAGTCTCCTGCCCCAAGTGTCCCCATGGCCTGTACGTCCCCATGCCCAGTGTACCCTGTGCCCCTCATGTCCCCATGGGCCAAAGGGCTCTGTGCTCTGGGTGTCCCCTTGCCCTGTACATCCCTGTTCCCGGTGCTCCCCATGCCCCACTCACCTCCTCCACTTCACTGAAGACCCGGAGCAGGTTCTCAGCCAGGGCCAACTTCACCTCCTGCTCTGTCCAGTTCCTTGCCAGCAGCTCGGCCACCAGTGCCGGGTACTTGGAGACATCCTCCAGGCCAGTGGGGAGCCTGTGCCACCCACAGTTCCCAGCTGGGCCACCCCCACATGCCCAGCTGCCTGTGTAGGGCACAGGCCCCTGCCCCTCAGGAAGTCCCCATGGTGAGGACACTGCCCTGTCCCACCAGTGCAGCCCATCCCACACCCATCATCCCCTTTACCCTGTGACTCCATCGTAGTCCCCACCAAAGCCCACAGCCTCAGCACCGGCCACCTTCTTCACATAGTCCATGTGGTCTGTGGGCATGGGGGGCCCATGGTGAGCGGTACAGGGGGGTCACTGCCACCCCCACCCACCGTGACACCTCACCTGCCACATCAGCTACTGTGGCCGTGTCCTTGCAGGTCACGTAGGCGTTGTAGAAGTTGACCATCACCAGGCTGCCTGTGGAGGCCTGGGGGAGACAGCTCTGAGCCTCACAGCCCCCCATGGCTTCCCACGTCCCCCCACAGCTCCCGGTGCCCCCTGCCCTGTCCTGGCTGTGTCCTGCCCTGCTCACCACCAGCTGCAGCACGTCGTCGGGCACATTGCGGCGGTGATGGCAGAGGGCGAAGGCAGAAGAGTGGCTGAAGATGACGGGGGCCTTGGAGATGTTCAACACAACCTTCATTGTGTCCACCGATACGTGGGCCAGGTCCACGATCATGCCCAGGCGGTTCATCTCCTCCACCACTGTCTGCAGGGATGGGAACAGGGATGGCATGTTGAGGACTGCACAGGAAAGTCCTCCAGGGAGTCCCACCCTGAGAGCGACCTGTCCCCGGCTCACAGCTGGAGCTGCTTGGATGGCTTTTGGCAGATGGGAGTGAGGGGATGGATAACGGATGGGTGGAACACTGTGCCCAGGACCAATCACCCAGCACAGGGCTGGTAGGTGCCAGTACCACCTTCCCCCAGTGCCACTGCTCCTAGGCACCACTGCCAATGCTATTCCTTACCTTCCCAAAGTCTGAGAGGCCATGGTGCACTGGCTTCTCCTCCTGGGTGTCCACCAGCCAATTGTCAGCCCTGTGGAGAAGTGAAAACATCAAGGTAGGCCCCTGACCACATCCCCTCACACCACACAGGTCTCCCCTCTCCCCACCCTCCCTGGTGTCCTACCAGGGGGTGTTGCAGCTGTGGGTGAGGGTCATGTAGCGGACACCCAGGCGGTAGAAGGTGCGCAGGACACCCAGGCTGCTGTCGATGGAGTGGCCACCCTCCACTCCCATGAGACTGGCCACTTTCCCGTCCTTGAATGCCTGCTGGATGCCTGCGGGAGGGCAGGGGGCATCAGCTGGGGCGGGCACAACACATCAACCTCCCCAAACCCTGTAGCCCAGCCCCGAGTCCCTCACCGGTGCTGTCGGTGACGCAGGTGAAGGTGTCGGGGTACAGGTCGCACATGCGCTGCACCACGTCGATCTGCTCCAGCGTGCGCTTCACCGCGTCCTTGTTCTGCGTCTCGCAGGGCACATACACGGACCAGAACTGCCCCGGGGCACTCCGTGAGCACGGGGACACAAACCCAGGACTGCTGCCACCTGTCCTGGTGCCCCTGCCCACCCCAGTGCCCATCCTAGTGTCCCCCACAGTACCCCCAACAGTCTCTACCTACCCCAGCACTCTCCCCAGTGCCTCCTGCCTGACCTGATGTTCTCCCCAGTGCTCTCACAAGTATCCAACCTGTTACACATGCCCACCCCAGTGACCTCTTCCCACCTTGGTTCTCAACCCAGTGTCCTCCCCAGTGCCCCAAATCCACTCTGATGTCCACCCTGGTATGCATCCCATTGTCTCTGCCCATCTCAGTGCCCCTGTTGGTGCCCCTGCCCACCCCATTGACCACTATCCTCTATGGTGCCCCCTATCCTCTGTGGTGCCCCCTGTACTCCTCAGTGCCCACACTGGTGCCTGCCCCAGTGCCCCTGCCACCATGGCATCCCACCTGCCCACCCACGTGCCCGAGGCGCAGTTTGGGGATGTTGGTGTGGGTATCGTTCAGCAGTGTCAGGTTGGCCTTCGGCAGCATCAGCTGGTTGTTGAACCTCCGCAGGAGCTGCCAGGGCAGGTCATTGTGCCTGGGCAGGGCAGGGATGGGCACTGAGGGGTGGCCTGGACCTCTGCCCACCCAGCCTCCTGCTGCCCACCTCCCTGGCTGGATGCACACACCGTCCCCACATCTGGCTGTCTTCCATCCATCCTCCATCCATCCTTCCATCCACCAACCCATGCATTATTCATACATCCTTCCCTCCCTCCCTCCCTCCCTTATCCTTCCATCCATCCTTCTTCTACCCTTCTGTCCATCATCCATCCACCTATCCATCTTCCATCCATTATCCATCTGTTCCATCCACCCACCCTCTGCCAAAAGCCACCCAAGCAGGTCCAGTCAGGAGCCAGCCCATGTGGGTACAGCCCCACATGGGACTCCCTGAAGGACTCTCCCGTGCACCCCTCCAAGTCCCCATCCCCATCAGCCCTCACACCCAGGACAGCCAGCCCAGCATCCCTCCGACAGGGACAGACAGTATCACCACCACGGGACATCCTGCCACACACATCCTGCCCGCAGCAGTACCACTGGGGAAGTGCTGAGGGCAGTGCAAGATGCACGGGCTGGCTCCTACTTCCCCCCTCCTCCATCACAGTCCCACATTCCCTGGCTTCCCCCCCCCTGCTCCCTCTTCCAGTGACTGCTGTGGTGCCACATGGGGACCCTGTGGGGGACCGGAGCCTCCTAAGTGTCCTGAGAAGTGACTGTGGACATCCCTTAGGACATGATCTCACAGGACCCACTTGCCCCGAGCAGGGACTTCCCCTGGAGAAGCCTGACTCCGACTTCCTGACACCCTGCCCACTCCTGCTGGGCTGTACTGCCCTGGGGATCCCCTCGGCTGCATGGATGGTCCCACGGGATCCCCTGGGAAAGCTGTCCCCTGTCCCCGCACACCCTGGGGTGCTTAGCACGGGAATCCCCTGGGAAAGTTGCCCTGCATGGTCCCAGGATGGCCAGCATGGCGATCCCCCGGGAAAGCTGTCCCCTGTCCCTGCATGCACCAGGACACTCAGCACAAGGATCCTCTGGGAAAGCTGTCCCCTATTCCTACACAGCCCTGGGGTGCTCAGTACGGGGATCCCCTGGGAAAGCTGTCCCCTGTCCCCACACCAGCATGGGGATCCCCCAGTGGGCTGTCCCAGTAGGGTTTCCCAGCTGGGTTTTTCCCACGGTGCTGGAGCAGCCGGGCATTCCACAGGGCCAGGCAACCTTTGCTCACCCGTCGATGACTGGTGTGCTGCTCATGATGCGCTCGGCCTCCTCCAAGTACTGCTGCCCGGCACAGGGCAGTGCCAGCACCAGTGCCAGTGCCAGCACCCACACACTCCCACCCGGCATCTTCTCCTGCTGGGTGCCGCTGGGGACGAGGAGTGACCTGCCACCACTGTGGGAGCACATGCACCAGGATGGCTGCCTTGCTCCTGCCGTCCCCTCCCACCGTCAATGAATAACCAGGAGCATGGTGTCACCCCTCCCTGGGTGCCCTGTGCCCGCCTGGCAATGCCAGGAGTCCACAGCCATGGCCTCCCCCAGCCTGGCCCCGGTGGCTGTGCTGTGCCGGGCCTCTCCGCCCAGCCGCGGTGACGTTCCCGGCCCCTTTAATGAAGCCCAGATTTTTTTGGTTGGGAAAGTGCCAGTCCCATCCCCGCCTTTGCCTCCCCAGCAATGGCATCCATTGGCAACCCCAACCCAGCACTGGCACTCCCGGCACCCTTGGCACCCCCAACACCCCTGTCCCTGCTCACCCTGGGATGCTCGGGCAGCTGCTGCCTGCGACGGCTGTGAATTGTGTTTTCCGGCTTGCGTGCGACGGCAGGGCTGGGATGGGCTACGGCCACCCCAGAGCCACCCCCTGCCATGGCGCCGGAGCCGCCACATGCTGGGGGCAGCAGCCACGGTGGCACAGCCGTGACGTGGAGCTGCTGATGGTCCTCCATGTGTGCTGGGATCCCCCACCCTGCAGTCCTGCTGCAGCATCCTGAAGGAAAATTGAGGCACCATCGTCCTCTGGGTCCTGATCATCCCAGCTGGCTCCAGTGCTGGTGCTGTGGTGTCGTTCCCAGCAACTGGGGCTGCTGGGAATGGCATGGAGCCACGTGGAGATGTTCAACTGGACACCTCATCCTGGTGTGTGCTGGAATGGGAATCCCTTCCTCTGGCATGGTGGTGCCAGCTGTGAGGAGCCCGGGGTGGGGCAGTGTGGGGCTGGCACCCCTCGGGGTCACCGCGGGCTGCTGCAGCTGGCAGAGCTTCCTGATGCCCTTCCCGAGGAGGCTCGGCTTCCTCTGCTCTCCCGGATGCAATGATGTATCTGGGCATGCAGGATCCCACCTTATCTTATCCCACCCCACCCCATCCCAACCCACCTCATCCCATCCCGGGTGTCTCTGGCCCCTGCCAGGAGCGCTCTCCCGGCGATGGCCCCAGAGCGGCCGGATTCCCGACTTCCCGGCAAGAATGTGCCGGGGGGGTTCGGGCCCCCGTCCGCCGGGGCCGCTTCCTCTTTCGGCGCTATTTAACCGGCGCCCAGCGCGTCCCACCCGGGCGAGCCATGGAGCGCATGGATGTGACAGAGACCTTCGCGGGCATCGCCCTGCCGGGCCACCTCCACACCCAGGAGTCCCTCGGCCTCGCCGCCACCTTCGCCTTTCGCCCCACCGACGTGCTCATCGCCACCTACCCCAAATCGGGTGAGGGGCGGGGGGGACACGGGGACAGCGAGGGGACGCGGTGGGACAGCCCGGGGGACCCGCGGGCTGGAGCGGGGGCTCTGCCGTGCGGGACCCGGAGCTGCCGTCGGGGCTGGGAGGGGATCGGGCTCGGGGACACCCGGAGACCCCCGGCCACTGTCCCCTCCGGCACAGTGCGGGAACTGTGCTCCCCTCCGAGACCCCTGTGTTGCTGCTCCACACTGTCCCCACCCCAGACTGATGGCACTAGGAGGCTCTGAGGGGCCACACGGTACTGCCAGCCCAGGGGGACGGCACTGATGGCCTGGGACAGTGCTGATGGCCATGGCAGCTGGGAGGTGATGGGACGGACTGAGCCAAGACGAACTGAATCATGCTGTGCCATGACAGTCTGTGCCACGCCTTGCTGTGCCATTCGATGGCACGTGTCATTACAGTGCCATGACGTGCTGAGCCATGCCACGCCAATCCGCGCTGTGCAGTGCCATGCTGTGCCACGCCATGCAGTGTCATGCCATGCCCCGTGGTGCCCCATGCCAGGCTGGCCATGCCCTAACTCTCACCTCTGCAGGCACCACCTGGATGCAGGAGATCCTGACGCTGCTGTTCAGCTTCGGGGATGCCCATCCAGCCAAGACCATTCCCAACTGGGAGCGGGCACCCTGGCTGGAGCAGATCTACAGCCGGGAGGCTCTGCGGGACACAGAGAGCCCGCGGCTCCTCACCACCCACCTGCCTGCCCACGTCCTGGCTCCCGCCCTGCAGCGCAGCAGGGCCAAGGTGAGGGGGAGGATGGTCGGTCTGGGAGAAGCCTGCAGGGACATCACACACCTGTGGGGCTTCCCACAGCCAGGGGAATGCCGGGGGCTTTCTGAGCAGAGCAGAATCCTCCAGCTGTGGGGGTGACACTGTGTTCCCCCAGGTGATCTACGTGGCCAGGAACCCCAAAGATGTCGCTGTCTCCTTCTACCACTTCCACCACCTGGCCAAGTTCCTGCCTGACCCCAGCTCCTTTGATGACTTCCTCACACAGTTCCTTGAGGGCACAGGTAAGGACTGAGGGGTCCCTGGCTTGGAACTCAGCCTCGGACCCCCCACATCACCCCTCACCTTCCCCCAGTGCACTACGGCTCCTGGTTCAGCCATGTCAAGGGCTGGCTGGGCCAGCGGCACCTCCTGGACATCCTGTACGTCACCTACGAGGAGCTGCACCAGGTGAGCCCTGGAGTGTCCCCATCCCTGTCCCTGTCCTTACCGGTGCCCGACACTGACCATGTCCCTGCCCCAGGACCTGCGTGGCACAGCACAGCGCCTCAGCACCTTCCTGGGGTGCCCGCTGGCACCAGGAACGCTGGCAGCCATGGAGCAGCACTGCAGCTTTGCTGCCATGCGGGACAATGCCATGGCCAACTACTCCCTCATTCCCCCCGAGATCATGGACCACAGCCAGGGCCGCTTCATGCGCAAAGGTGGGTGGGACAGCTTGGGGGGCACCCGGGGGGGTGGGTGCAGCGTCTCTGACCCCCTGTGCCCTCCATTCTGCAGGTGTGGTGGGGGACTGGCGTGACCACTTCTCCCCCGAGCAAAACACCCGCTTTAACCAGCGCTACCAGGAGGAGATGGGGGATATGGAGCTGCCCACGCAATGGCCCATGGCCTGAGGGACCTGGGGCTTGCAGAGACACCCACTCCAACCTGCTGTGAACCACCGCAGTGGGGACGCCCTTCATGGGCACCCCCCAACTCACCCCAACATGCCACCCCAGGAACAGGGCTTCCCACGAGGCTGGAGGTCCGGCAGGGGACATGGCACCGTGCCACCTCCTCGGGGGTGGAGGACTTTTCCGGCTGTGCACTGCGGCCATCCCCATGGCCTCGCTCCCCCCGGGGAGGGCGCGTGGCCGTGACCCCCCTTTCCTCCATCCCGCCCCGCGGAAATAAATATTTATTGCCGCTCCCAGGCAGGCGGTATGTTCCCACGGCTGGGAGGCGGGAAGCGGCGCCGGCGGCGGGAAGCGCTGGCGTTATCAGGGATACATCGGGGTGGGGACCCATCCCTGGGGACCTTATCAGCGACTGGGGGCAATGGCCAGACGGGCTGCACGGTCGTGGCGGGCCGGCAGGCTCCGGGCGGGGGGGG